>JAJQOW010001034.1:0-67343 GCA_037975125.1 Latrodectus hesperus | reverse complement strand
ATATATATATATATATATATATATATATATATATATATATATATATATATATATATATATATATATATATATATATATATATATATATATATATATATATATATATATATATATATATATATATATATATATATATATATATATATATATATATATATATATATATATATATATATATATATATATATATATATATATATATATATATACGAAGTTCACTCTGAAATTTTTGAGACACAACTACGTTTTTAAAGTTAAACTTACAAAATTTTAGATGTGTTCAAAGTAGTTTTCTCCAGCATCAATGCACTTTTGTAGATGAATTTTCCACAGATTAAATGCCTCAATCCATTCATTTCTTCGAATAGATGAAAAAAATGCATTTATAGCCGCATCAATCTTTTCTTCTGAATGAAAACGACGTCCACGTAAGTTGATTTTTAGACTAAAGAATAACCAAAAGTCACACATAGCAAGATCAGGTGAATACGGCGGTTTTTCCATCACCTTAATTTGTTTTCGTTTAAGAAACTCAACTGTTAATCCGGCTGTATGTGAAGATGCATTGTCGTGGTGAAGCATTAATCCCCTAACATTCAGTTCTTGTAGAATTTCTGGAAGACATTTAGTGGTATACCAGTTTGCTGTTACTGTCTTCTGTCCTTCCAACTTGATGGCTTTGACCAATCCCGTACTTCTGAAGAAAACGGCATACATCACTTTTTTCAGTGCGCGTTGTTTTTTCACCATTGTCGGCGTGGGATCATCTTCAAAGACCCATACTTTGCATTCTTGACGTGTTGGAACATCAAAAACTGGTATGTACGTTTCATCACCTGTTACAATTTTAGAAATGATGCGATGGTCACAATCATTCAGCATATCAAGAATTTCTTTACTGATTCTGACACGCTCCTCTTTCTGATGCTCAGTTAGATTATGGGGAACCCAACGCAAACTACTTTTTTCATATGTAATTCTTCATGAATGATTTTGTGTATGGCTGCGGATCCAATGTTAAGTTCCTTCTGTATCATTTGATAGGTACTGCGGTTATCATCCATTAACATTTTTCGTATGGCAGACAGATTATCCGGGATTACTGCCGACGGCGGCCTTCCTGTGTGTTCTTCATCCTGAAGAAAATTGCGACCTCTGCTAAATTCTCTAAACCATCTGAATACACTAGCACGAGCTGGAGATTCATCACCAAATGCTAATTGCAACCGTTGAACGCATTCTTCTTGATATAATCCTGCTTTGAAATCTTAGAAAATCATAGCGCGAAAATGCTCTCGCGTCAACTCCATTTTCTCTTCTGTTTAAAATTTATTCCACGCTAAACAAGCTGAAGTAAGTCAGTAAAAAATCGTCTTCTGCGTTAAAATTCTTTGTACTTTAAAATTAAACCGTCATTTTTATTTTCTAAATTCTCGTCTGCGCCTATCTCAAAAATTTCAGAGTAACCCTCGTATATATATATATATATATATATATATATATATATATATATATATATATATATATATATATATATATATATATATATATATATATATATATATATAATAAGATTATAAGTGTTATTGAGTGTATGACTATTGTTAAAATGTAAAAATTTTCTACTAGAATATTAATATATAATATTTTCTAATAGAGTAAAATAAGAAAATATCTCTTATAATTTTAAATATATATTTTTCTTAAAAAGTTTTAAAAATATAATAAATGAACATTAATTTAATATAAATAAGTGCATCAGATTGCACAAAAATTAAAATGTTTTTGCTTTTGTGTGAGAATATGTTGAATTTATAAAAATATTTTTAATATCAATAAAATTTTTACATGAAAATTACAATAAATAAAATTAATTTTTGAAAAAAATTACTACACACAACTACATGTAATTCTTAGTTTCACCATACTAATCATTAATATTACAAGTTAAAAAAATGCTTTTATAAAATTCAAATTCAAGTAAAAAGGAAAAGAGCCAACTGATTTGCATTTCTTTGTATTTGGACTACTAAAAAAGTAAAGTTATGATAGAAGCGAGGCTCGTTATCAATCATGGATGCGGTTGAAATATTGTCTTTCATGCCTATAAAAATCCCACTAGGGACGAGTGAAAATAGAATCAATTGTTTGCTGAATTTCTTACTAGTCATCGTACACTATATCAATATACTCAAGTGAGAATGTCCAATTTATAGTAATATTATGAGGATTGTTTTACTAGGCCATAACACCACATCACAGACTATTAGTTAAGAAATATTCTTGTTTACAGCGCATCTTCGCACACCTTTCATCATAAACCACGCGGTTATATGAAAATGATTATTATCGTTATAAAGCAAGTTAGATAAGACAAGAATAATATCATTTCCTCCAGAACACACTCATATAGTAAGACAATGTGTGACACAGCACGGATTATTATCAATGTTAATTTTAAGAAGACTTCCCAAACAATGCAGCAAAGAAACTCTGGTGAGAATAACATCAAATTTGTACAGATGCGTAGCACAATATCGTCCTTTCAGAAAAAGCCTCAGTAATGGGTGCAGAATTCTGATAGTCGTATTCATGTCTGGAAAATTTTAGAAAATGCACCGTTCATGGTTGCATAAGTTATTGTCAGAGTTTCTGGTCAGGTGTAATAGTATAGGTAGCCAATTATATACATGACATTTTCATCTCTAGTTCAGATCAGCGATATTTAAATGGCAATGCAATTTTGACTTCTTAAGACCAGTGGAAGCACCTTCTGTTACACAAGATGATGTAAATGCATAAACCCCATTTTTCAACAGGATAACACAAGAGCAAATGTTGCATATCATGTTCTGACATTCCTCAATATAGGGACCAGTTATTTGTTATCCTGTATTACTTGATTTTCAGATTCCACAAAGATTTGAAATATCTGAAGGTATGTTGTTGTGAGACTCATACGAATGAAATACCCATACGAAACCAGAAACTTTATTTAGAAGATTAAACTGTAAAAGAAGATTATAATGTAAAAGTTATGAGAACTAATTGGAATCAGAGGAATTAAGATTTACTTATATAAATTCGGAAGTTTCATCGTGATATTGGCCCAAATGTTTTATCATCTAGGGATTTGAAAAACATACGATTAAATGATGAATAAATTTCTCACAATTTATAAATTTAAATCAACATGCGTTATATTTGCGTATATAAGCGCTTTTAAAATAAAACAATAATAATATTTCTCTATATGACTTAGCAAGAAAATTAAATTATATAAAACGGTTAATATATTACACGAATGTAAAATTTCCAATAATCTAAAACTGAGTTGAAATTTTACACGAATGTAAAATTCCTTCTTGTTTCAATATTATTTTATAAAACCTTTGAATATTGGAAAAATCAAATAAGAAGCATGTGTTAAAATGTTTTTTTGTGATAAATATTATGCATTTCTTGAGCTGTATATTTCTTTTCAATGTATCTAAATTATGATACAAAATTGTGCTAATAAATTTTTATATTTTATCTTTAAAAAAACAAATATTCTGCAAGCTTTAGTAAATTAAATAAAATACTAACTCACATGGGTTTTCAGAACAGCGACATACTCATGAAAGCTATTTAATATTCCACAATAATTATCTATTGTCAATGAATATTTTAAAATGTAGAAACGTAACATTCACTCACTGCTACACCGATTAATTTCCTTTAGTAATTCTTTTAGCTAAAGAGTTTTCTTTCCGTCTCTCAACTAGTAAAACTAAAATAAATAACTGACTTGTAAATTAAATAATTAATTAATTTGGGAGAATTAATTCTCAGACAAGAGGTAGGAAAATATTGCTAAATCCCTAAGCAGCAGAACAGATTCCCTTTTGTCACAGTGAATTTATTGAAATATTATTTATTCATTTATTGAAACATAATACTCAATTCAGTTATATTTGGATGTCTCTCACTTTTTATTTGTTTTTCCTATTGTTGTAAATAAAGATCTGAACATTATATTTTTTTATGGATCTTATTATTAAAAACAGCAAATATCTTAAAATTTACATTTTATGTGAATAAATATTCACGTATTTTTTAATTTTCAAATACAATATTTACCATTTGAGGAATATAAGAACTGAATTGAAATTCTTCGTTCAAAAAAATTGTAACTAAGCTCCTTTAGTTGACGACCTGTATTTCTCAATATGTTTAAGAAATGCATTGAAGGCAATTTCATTAATCTCAGTCCTGTTTTCATTTAGAAAAAAATAAATACATCTGTTTCAAAACATAAAATGTAACTAAATAATAAAATGGAAATTAGATTTAATATTATTAATTGCGTGTATAAAATGATCGTTTAATTTACATTTTCTGTAAAATATTCCTTTTAAAACTTGTTAAAAAATTTACATTAAGCAAATATCGCCTTTAAATAGACATGATGTTTTACTTTATGTGCATTTTGAAAGAAATTCGAAAGCAAATAAAAATGCTTAAAACCTGAGAGATAGAATGATATTTCAAAGAAATTGTAATTGATCATTTCCTTATTTTCAAAATATCTCTACTTTTTGTATGCTGTTCAATTTATCAAAATTTGAAACCGTGTAAATAAAATTTAATTTGCAACAGAGAGAAAATTTGTCCGAGGTTTAATTGAGAAGAGCTACACGGAATAGATTGAAATTTTTATCCGGATGTTAGTCCCTGGCTAATTTTAGAAAAATAGAGTTTCCTTTCAAAATTTTAATTGCAGTATTTTTTTTGTAATATTAAAACGTAATTGATATCCCTTCTAGGATACTTATACAGTGTTCGAATTACTTTTAGTGAAAAAACTTGCTGTTCAAGTACATTTTTCACTTTAAGAAAGAAGCATGCATTTATTAACCTCCTTTTAAAATTATCTTCTTTCCATTACCACAGAGAGAAGAGAAAAACATTTGCAGCAGTGGACTTTATCCATTCTTTCTGGAATCACATTAATTTTTTTTAAAAAAATAAGAACATTTACTTCTATTTTTTGCACGCCTGTTGTTTCTCTCTCTTTCTCTCTTATGCAAAAGTGTTTGTACCCGTCCCAATGCATCAAAGTTTAGGAATACTTTGGAATATCAATGAAAAGAATCGTTTAAATATTTGATAATTTTATGACTAGTTTTCAAGCATTATACAACTTATTTGATTCGCTACAAGGTAATATATACACTCATGTCCATAAATTAAGGATAGTTCAGAAAACACAGAAATTGAACTCTAAAATAAAAATTTCACATGTTGAACTATCACACATACTTTGAAGAATAATATGCAAATTACAAAAAAACACCAGATGTCGCTGATATTACGTCACAATGACGAGAGTGTAAATGAGAGGTATATTAGGAATGGTTTCAAAGAAGTAAAATTGTTCACATGGTTTTTAAAAACTTTTCAGCGCAATAACTGCATAGTTATGGCACAAAGGAAGCATCTGGATAATGTTTTACCTGGTAGAATTATCGGCAGTTTGGAATGTGGACCTACCCAGTTGAAAGTCTCCGAGAAACTTGGAATCGCCCAGAGTGTCCTCTCCAGGCTTTGGCAACGGTTCCAAGATGATGGTAGTGAGAGTAGACGTTACAGCACAGGTCACTCCCGAGTTACAACGCCGAATGAGGACCGGTATTTGGCAGTTACTGTCAAAAGAAACAGACGGAACACTGCATCTGACCTGTTTCGTCAACTCTCTTCAGCTATCGTTACGACAGTTTCAAGGCAGACTGTGTAAAGACGCTTAGGGCACATTGGTCTATATGTTCGTAGGCCTGTCAGATGTGTTCCACTCACCTCAACTCACTGTCGTCTGCGGTTAGCCTGGAGTAGAGAGCATGTATTGTGGGCAACGCAACAGTAGTCTTGTATGATATTTTCCGACGAGTCCAGGTTTAGCTTTTAATCTGATTCTCTCCAGACTTTCATATGGAGAGTTACCACCAAGAGAACACCATTGAACGACACCGTTACGGTGGTGCAGGATTCCTCGTTTGGGGAGGAATTATTCTGGATTCCAGAACTAACCTGCATGTTCAGAATGTAACCACGACAGGCCACAACTAACGGGATGTCATTTTGGAATATCATGTACATTTGTTTCGGGGCGCCATGGGTGCAGAATTTCTGTTTATGGATGACAACACCCGTCCTCACCATGCAAACATTGTAAACGAATGCTTTCAATCGGAGAATATCACCCGTTTAAACTGGCCAGCATACTCACTGGAATTGAATCCAATAGAGCATGGTGTGGGACATGCTTAGCCGAGGAATTACAGACCATCAATCCCCTCCCACATGTCTACCGGAACTTCGGAGAGCATTGCTTGATGTGAATGGCGTAATATTCTTCAAGATCTTATTGATAATTTGATACTCTGCATGTCTAGGCGTTTTACGGCCTGTTTTGCATCGTCTGGGGACATTCTATCTATTAACAATCATATCAACCATGTTATATTTGGTTTTTGTTAATAAGTTATTTTTTAAAATTTGCTCCAGTAGAGTAAAAATTGCAATTTTTATTAATGATGTCAAACATATAGCATGTATTTTACTCTTTACCTTTTCTTTAATAATTAGACTTTACAAATTAGTCACGCTTGTTTTGCTTCTGTCTCTTTCTTTGCCTGAACTTGCATTATCTTTAATTTACTGACACGAGTGTACATGATTCCATTTCATGTAAAGCGTAGTTTTAAGAATTTGTTAATCATATTATCTTGTTATGTGAGTTGTTGTTGCTACTTATGACACTTGAACAAGTCGAACTCTCTGTGCTCCTTAACTATGCTAATTTAAGTCAGTAGGGTGCGTCTATCTCTTAACTTGAGCACCACAAAAATGTAAGTACGACTTTTACTCTAAAATCCTTCTGTAGCTGGCACCACCAGAGGATCCATCCTTTTAATTTTGACATTGATTTAGATAGGAAGGAAATTTTCTCCCGACCATTATACTCATGGTAACTGCTCAGCTACTGGCCACAGGACTTTCTATTCCAAAAATTTAACAAACACGTTTATCGCATGTACTTGGTGTGTTTTTGGTGGCATTGGTAGTTGAGCACCGCCTTTCCGGATGGAAGGTAGATGCCCTAACTATTAGACAGCACAGCTCCCTTTTGTAATGTAACACTTAAGCAGATATTTTTAATTAAAAGGGATTTTTACTACTTTTGGTTTTTGTTCATTTCAGAATGTCATACTCAAAAATACCTAATATATATTTTGCTTTTGTTTTCATTGTAATTATTTGATACTTGTATTTTCTGTTCATAAATAGGTGAAATCTTAGACATTTATACAGCTTTTTCCCTAATAAAATTAAACTAAGCAAACAAGTGGGGGATTTAGTGGTAAACTAAAAATGTTTTGCTCTAAATGTAAAATGGTTTAAAATTTATGCTACGAAGTGGGTACATTCAGCTACTATTGTTTGAAATTATTAATAACTGTGATTGTTTTATATACATGAAAACGATTGCTACATCATGTAAACAGCATGTAACGAATTTCAGATTTGCATGAAAAGTGTTACAAGCTGAAACGGAATCCATTGCATGAGCACAAACAATAATGTAATCTGAATTGCATACAAAACGAAAAATTTAAGGACTGGTGTTTGATTTACAAATTTAGTTTTAAACTTAATTGTTTCTTTTATCAGTCATTGTAATATGAGAAAATTCCTATTAGGATTTCTTATTGAAACATCGTACAATCCTGAAAAGTGGTTAAAAATACAGTTTATCATTCTTTGATACTGCAATTCATATTGTAAAGAATCAAGATTTTCAATTTAATATGGAATCTGTGGTTCCAGGAGAAGAGATTGAACTATGATATGGGTATCCGGGCTGCTAATATTTTGAGTTGAAAGAGCAGATTTCAGTCCATGAACCATGGCCTTTCATTAACCATCACTCATCTTCTAACAAGACTCCGAATAAAAACAGGACCAGCAAGGCATGCTGAACAACACTTATTTTCCCTGGACAGGGTAGAAAACCTCTTTAATTCTAGTTACAAGGACATGAGTACTATGCTAAGGTCTGTCCTTAATGTCTCGTTAGATATAAATATCAATTAACAGGATTTAAACTACGCTGAAAGAAGTTTTTTCAAACGAAGACAAAATTTGTTTACTATTTGATTATGATAAGTATATTACTCTCTAAGACACAAAGGAAAGTGAGTGTTAGAGTCTGCATTATCATCATTATGATTTTACATTTGTGTCATCATGTGAGATTTCATTATAATTTCTGATTTCAACAATCTCTTTCTTGATTATTTGATAATATAGTCATTATGACATTTTAAAAAAGAAATACTTAACGTTATCAATTTGACCGTTACCCCTTTTCAAAGCACACTTAAAATCATTTGTCAGTAAAATAACCCCTCCCCGTGTCACCGGTGCTGCCCTGACTTTCCTCTATGCAAGAAATGCTTAACTGTTGTCTTGTATAGAGTTTCTTCCATATCAGATACTTAAAAAAAAACATCTATAAGTAGCTGATGTGGAGAAAGATCTGCGTTTCTGTATTACAGCGAAAAACTGGAACACATGATTAGCAGATTTTATATTTAAGGAAATTTGTCATGAATTTGAAGTCACATGGAATGAAGAAATCATTTGTGATTAACTATTTTATCCATTTAAAAAAATACTATGTTGGATGCCTTCCGTTTTTGAAACCATGTGTTGCTTTTCATGGCAAATTTTTGGTGACTTTTACGCGCAGGGCAGTTGATCAAATGATGAATGTAAGACATAATCAAAGCAAAATATTTATTTTTTCTGTAATTAGTGAAAATTTTACAAACTAAGCAAACGCTTTTAATTAGTGCTCCCTGAGTTTTCGGAATTTTGATGATTAATGAAAATATATAAATATTATTTAATAAAATATTTAATTAAAAATCAATAAAACATATAAATGGCTGTCTTGTAAATATTTTATACGCCATGTATGGATATTTTCACCACTGAATATTTTCGAGCAATAATATTACGCCTGTCTCGTATGCTTAAAATATCAAAGTTATTAACTGTTTTTTCATTGTAAATATAATTCAACATAAAATAATGCATTTTATGTATAAATAAAAAATAATGTATTTTAAACAGATAATTTAAATTTATTAAAATTCCTAGAAAATCAAATTTAGATAATATTTTCATAATAGAAAAAAAATAATTTCATCTAAGATATAAGTAATATGAAAAAGTATCAATTTATGAGAAAAATTATAGAAAAAAAATTTATATTACATTTATAGAAATCAAAAAAGTATTTAAATTTCGTTAAGTAAACGATGTCTTTCATAGAAAGAAAAAATTAAGTTTTCAATTAGTTTCGGTATATAGTTAATCCTCAAATAAATTTTAGTGTAACAAGAATTAAAACATACAAATATACACATTCTATTTTCTAAGTTAAATTAATTTTTTCAAAACGAAGGGGGCACCCGGATTTGAACCGGGGACCTCTCGATCTGCAGTCGAATGCTCTGCCACTGAGCTATACCCCCGTTGCCGAAGCAATACGTTTAATTTAGATATCACTAAATAAATTGTAGATCCCTATTCACACTTAACCTTTGAAACCGAAATCAAACTACTCTTATCTCTACTATATGTTAGTATGATTAAATCTAAGATGGTATAAGCGTTCAGATAAAAACAATTTTGTTTTTGTCCTCATGAAAGAGATAAAAATAAATGTTAAAAAGATAAATTCGTTTCTATTTCAGCGATATACAAAATATTCCATGGAAGGAAAAGTCATTTTATAAGATAATCATTTAAATACATATTTTGATTGCAATAAATTTATATTTTTAAAAATAAAGCGAGTTATTTTATAGACGATGATAATTTTTTTCACTTATACAACTATGCGCTTAAGAAAAGTTACAATCAGTTTTAATATAAAAATACTCTATTTATCATTTTAGTTTTATATATATAATACTTTAACATAAAAATACACACACACATTTTATATCCCTCTAATTCTTTAAATATCTCCTATTCCTGCATACTTTTATATCATACTTTTATATCCCATGAAATTTATTAATAATACTTTTTATTAATTGAAAAATGATCTTTATACCTCTTCAAATTTAATCTAATTTATAACATTTATAGATTAAAATAGCAATAATATTTTTCGTTAAAAATAAATTAAAGAAACTAGAAAAATATCAAAGAAATGTCTAGTAAGGGATTATTATTCAAATAATGTGATAGGTAAAATTTTATTTGATGTCTAAATATGATCCAAATTATAGGATCGATGTAATCAAACACATAATTGTAAATTTATTTCAAAAGATATTATATATAAGGTATGTTTTATGAATTTAGACCAAACTTAAGATTAAATTTTTCAACAATATTAAAAAGTTAGTGAGTGATCATATATTTTTCAAGTGATTGGTTTTGAATTTATAGTGTGTATGTGCATTTCTTTAATTGCATATTGAATGAGTTAAAATTGATATGGAAAAATTTAACGTTAGTTTCATTTTTATCACTAAATGATATTGGTTAAAGAATTTCAAACACTAGATTTATTTAAGATAAATTCAAGATTTTTGTTCGCTTAACATTTTCAGTTAAAAAAAACTTTAATGTGTTTTTATAGTAATATCCTTATAAGGGGTCTACTGTTAAGACAGTATTTTTCGCAGGGTGTGAGATCATAACAACATTAAAGATTATGTACTTTTGCGTTCTGTTATGGCCTCGTAAACTACTTCGAAATTTTCCAAGCTTGTATACTTGATACCTATGAAAACTGCCCACCGTTTATAAAAAAATTTGCCAAATATATATTAGTACGTTTATGTGTGTGATATACAAAAGCTTCTTATAAAACATTCAACTTGAATTGAGTTATACCAAGCCATTCGTGAAAATTACTTTGTCACTTGAATCTTGACAAAACTTAGCGGCAAGAAGTACATACTCATACCACCCCCCACTCCGAAGCCACGGACTTATGTTTCAAGTCTAGTAATTGTTGAAAAATTGAAGATTGATTTTGTGTTTCTGATTTTTGCATTTGCATCGGTTGGGATGAGTGCTTGATTTTTCGACACTTCAGATTCAACTTCTTAAAATAAATGAATACCAATCATAATTTAAGAAAACCTACCCTATAAGAACAGGATACTAACAATGAAATTTATAGTTTATATAAATGATAAAACGAACTTCTGTAAATTTATACAAAATCACCGTGCAAAGATACAATTACCACGGTTGTGGAATAACAGTTTTTGCAGGGAGTTCACTCCATAATCAGCTGAATGTGTTGCATGTTTGAACTGTAAGTGTGATTTGTATGAGTTTGTGGAATGAGAGGCTTCATCTATTTGATCGCCCATAAGCTGGTGCAATTGGCAATGCTATACTTCTGATCAATCATAAGGCAGGACCTCATCCAGGTACAGTTGTTGAGAAATATAAAGAGGGTTTTGGTTTGGAATGAATAAAATGGCCACTTTGATCTCCAGACCTGAATCCCATAGAATATTGTGAGATTATCCTGTTGGACTGTTTGATGCTTTACGCCCTCCTCCTAGGTCTATAGGAGAGCTGGAAGAGCTGGTGTCTGATCTTGGCTTCCCATTTCAATGACTGACAACTTAATTGACAGCATGGAAAGTAGATGCCGTCAATGCATTCAAAATATAGATTTCCTTATTAAAACTCCTCTTTAGTTTCTATGATATTTTATCACTTAAAACTGGAAATATTCTTTTTTCAAAGTATAGACTTTTTCAGCTAGGTTGCTTTCTTTTTGTAAATCAGTTATGTGGTTTTCTTACGTAAATTTCTATGTTGCAATCAATACATACATGTTTTGTGCATATGTCATCCAAATTAAGAGTTTCTACATTCTTTCATTTGCTAATTAATTACAAAAAGCCAGCTGTCCTTTAACTTTTGGAGGTCAGTGTATTTAAAAAGCCTCAAATAAGCATTTATCGTTTATTCTGTCTACTTGGAGCAATCAAAATATTAAATTCTGCTGTTTCTACTCTTGGTATGATATCTTAAACGACTAAAAATGTATATACGTAGCAGTGAGAAAAGACCTCTAACGCTTGAATGTCTCAACTTCTAGTAGAAAATGTCTACCTAACACAAGAAAAATTTGGCCAGTTAGAAAAATATTTCGATTTATATATACTATTTCCTAACATATTTGCTCTGTTCATTATGCTGGCATGCACCAAGAAATAAGATTTTATGCATAGGTATAAGCAAATCAAATCAGTTGATTGCTTTAAAATTCTTTTTGGTTGCAAATTTATTAAATTTTGAAACTAAAACTTTTCTTTCATTTGCATTCAAATTCATTTTCTATCTGCAACAAATCGGGTAAAGTGTGCACATACACAATAATTTGTACAAAAATGTACTCTGAAAAAATAGTAAATATATTTTTTTAAAAAAATATATATTAAAGTAATAAGGATGTAAGCAAAAATCCGTTGACATAAATAAATTTTCATTTTTCCCAGATAAATGACTATTTTATGTGGAAAAGAATTCAAGAGGCTAATCACATACTATCGTTTTTGACGCGAGAGGAGTTCCAAATGAAAAAATTTGGCTAAATTATATCACCGCAAAAGCACCTTTAAAGGGAGTTAAAAAAATTTTAATTACGGTTTCGTTAAAGATAAACTGTAAGCATTTTCATTGTGAAGTGGCCAGAGTTGAATATCCTATAAGTTACACAAGACTGTTCTTGCAATTTTCGCGTCGCCGTTGAATGAACTGAGAATAAGTAAGCAAATTAGTGTCCGACGTGGTTGAGACACCAATCAGTCGAGATTAAGAATATCAGGTATGTATAAAAGGAGGTCCAACGCGCACATTCATCAATCGTAATTCATACAATAGCAATGAGAAATGGAAGAGCTATTGGAAATCATTCAGTGTTTTTTGCTTTACAACTTCAAATATCAGCTGCTGCATCAAGTCGCCGAATATGACAATCGTTTGGGGACAGTGCTATGAATAAACGTTCGGCAAGACATTAGTTTCGCAAATTCAAGCTGAGAGATTTGTCCCTCAGTGATGAATCTGGTGTCTGGTGGACTAGTCATCAAGTGGTTTACTATTAACATCTACCCATTGGCCAAACGGCCACTGCAAACCTGGACTCACAGCAATTGGAGCATAAGCAACTGAAAGACCTAGGACTGGTTAATCGCAATGGTGTACTGTTTTTGGCCGATAACGTGGGAACACATGCCGCTCAGGTTGCTAGGAACACCATGGTTGGGGATGGTTGGGGCTTGGTTGGGGAAATTCAAGTCATCCTTCTTACACACTTGAGCTTGCACCAACAGATTACCACTTCTTTCAACTTCTGAGCAATCATCTTCCTTCAACCCTCTGAAATCATCTTCCTTCACTAATGAAGTAGATTTGTGTCAAGCACTCACAGACTTCATTGCGCCCCAAAACACTGAGTTTTACCGCAAGGGAATTGCACAATTGGAGACACGTTGGTAGAAGGTGCTGGATGCCGATGGTGATTACTTCGAGAACTAAATATAGGCAACAATTTCTGTATGTCATGTTATTTTTGGGCATTAAAAACGGTAAGAACTTTCTTGGTTACCTTGTAATATAAGATTCGTTCCCTTTCATGCAGCCTTTATAAATTTAAACCTAACAAAACTTCAGTAACAAGAAGAATAAGGATTTTGTGTAGATTATAATAATTAATTTAATTTTAAAACTTTCAATTAAAACACAGAGAGAATCTAAGCAGATGAGTAAAATTTATTTTCTTTGGTGTTATCAGTGATTTATAAATACGAAATGTCTGTTGAGATAAGCTTCATATTTATGAGCATTATTATTACAACGCACAAGTTATTTATTAAATTTATAATGAACTTGCAATACTTTTCTTAATTTATAAAATCTTACAACTATGAATTGAAAACAGACCTGAGATGAATTAAAATGTGATAGAATAATTCAAAGACATACTAAATTCCACCATGATGAAATTTAATGTTTTTTCGTTAAATTTTCTAAATGGTAAACACATTAAAAATGCAAAATAATATAAAAATATGTATCAAATCAAATTTTTTTAAAAAAACATTCGCAGGATTCATTAAAAATATGCAAATATGCTAGCTAGAGGAATTACGGTATTAACAGAATCTGGAAATATTTATGTTAGTTAAAATTGTACCAAAATTTAGAATGACGCATTTAGATCTTATATTTACTATGTTACGGTTATAGAAAATACTTTTTTTCTTTCTATTTAATGATGAAAGTCATAAAGTGATTTTTATCCTCTCTGATATCACAAACTTCATAAATGCAACATGGCGAAACTCATAAATTTGAAATACCTGTTTTAAATCACGAAAACTGTGATCGAAGTGTCCACTCTTGAAATTGCTTTGCAAAAAATTGAAAAAGTTTTAAGTTTTTCATTAAATCAAATGGATAAAATATGTTTTGGAAAATCAAATTGTAAACTCATTTTAAGAATCTATGACCAAGTCGTAAAATTTTTACTTAAGCTAAAAGAACCTATTGTATATAATTTTTTATATTTTCATCATTTATCTTGTAACTTTATAATGAATTGTTTAATCTTTTGTTAACTTTTTTTAAAAAAAATATAGTAATTGAGAAACAATAGCTTTATAGTGTAGAATAAGTTGTTGAAGTTGATTAATAAGACGCAAAAGGGCTTTATTAATTACATTTTTAGCATCCATGCAAAAACACCTACAAATGATTAAAAATATGTAACAGTTAAAGTTCACATTTCATTTTAATATTGCTCAGAATATATTTATCTTAACTTTAAGGAATATTCAAAATAATATTAATCACAGTGGTATGTATCAATTTTTAAAATTTACAATGATTAAGATATTATAGAAATTATTTACAACATATTCAGCTTCGCTAGTGTCTTTCAGAGGATCTTCTTTTATTTATGTAACCAAAACAAACACTTAAGGACAATGGGAGAAAAATATATTTTAAAATGCCTCTTGGTGAAAATTGGCGATTTTTTTCTTTTTCGCGAAACTTGTTTTGGGCATGTTTGAGGAAACAATATGGCATTGAAAATACGATAGACCAACCAGAAATAAACCATCATTGGCAGCAATTAGGCACCAACTTGGCGAGATACAGGGGGACATCCTAAAGTGTAGGCCACCCAGAACAAACTCTATTACTATAATAATTGTAACCATATAAAACAATATGAATATTGTTTAAATGAAATATTTAATTTCATAGTTTATAAGACATTATTTGGACCCATGCTAAAGTTAAATGAGTTTTATATTATCAATAGATTTTGTAATAAAATCTATTAAAGCAAATAATAACTTAGCAAAAGTAACAAAACTATAAATTACAAAAAATATTTGATTTGTTATTTCATTATTACAAATAGTATTATTATTACTGCAAGGAATATTGTATTTACACTGCTTACAATTTTAAGAGTTTGCAGATTTAGAAGAATCCTTAAACAATGGAAATTGTGTTTGTTATATATAGATTTCCGTTAATGTTTTTTTTATATAATAATGTAAATAAAACTTGTTAATAAAATAAAAGTAAGGAATTAAAGATTTTCTACGAGACTGAAATAATTTTATATACATACATGCATAATAGCTCATTACTTAAATGCATATATTTCTCAAATGAATGTAATTTCAGAATTCATAATGCATTTTTTTATTCCCTTTCTAAAATTGAATTTGTTTTACATGACAAAGTTTTACACGTACGAAATTTTCTTCAGAACCAAGTTGGCACCGCAAAGTTTCAATTTTAATACTAAACAATTCCTAATGTATAGGCATGTTAATTTATTATACATATTTAACAAACATTGGAAGAAATTTTTAACATAATTTCTTTATAAAAAAGTAATTATTTCCTGAAATATCTTAATGTATATATTTTTCTAGGGAGATGTTTTGCTTTTTTTACCATCTTTTTTTTACCTGCTTTTTTTTACCCATTTTAGTCAGAATATATATATATATATATATATATATATATATATATATATATATATATATATATATATATATATATATATATATATATATATATATGTATATATATTCTGACTTATCCTATCTGAATCATCCTTGTTAAGCTGATGACATCTACTTCTATTTACCTCGATTCCTATGCTCAGAATCCTGTTTAAAAGTGCGGAAGTTTTACTCTGCCCATAAATTTTTAAAGAAAGATTTTTGAAGTTCCAGATTATTTTTATTTATTTTTAATGATATTGAAGTACATAAATATAAATCATTATTCCACATACATATTTACATTAATTCAAAATACAGGAGGGTTATGGCAGTTTTGACAATCATATGGAATACAATAAATATGCTTAGAATCTGCATTAATATATGACTAAAGAACTCCTTAAAAATCTAAAAAAACATTTCAACTATTCGAATTGTGATGTATTATTATCAAGCATCTTAAATTATACTGTTACTTTACCGCTATTAAAGTGATAAAAGTTTGTATTGTAATAGCTTGAAAACCTAGAAACACATTTCCATTTGTTCTCTCTCATCACCTAATATTTTTTCAGAGATAGTTTTCTATTATTAGATCTGTGTTTTGAAGTTCTTTTTACTATTTACGGATTCCAAATTAGTTTTGAAATGATGAATTTTATATGTTGATTTTTATAATTTTGATATATTCTGTTAATAAAATGAGGATTTTAATGAAAAAATCTCAAAAACATTAATCAAATATTAAACGGAAAGCTTATATGTATATTACTGTATCAATTTATGGAAGAATGGTTAAAAATTCCTTATGATTTTATTGCTGAGATTGATATAAGTAAGATTAAATAGAAAGATTGACTTATTTATTTTAGAAGAGATTTTCCTGGTTTTCTTTGACTAGAAAAATTAAGCATTAATTCAAGAAGGAATCTTTGGTTTATATGGTATCTGCATTCATTTGGTCCAGATGATTCCGTAATTCAAGAAACTGAAATATTATTTTTACAATATAAAACTGTATAAAATGCATAATTGTTACCTTTTTAAAAGGTAAATTGATGATATTCTTCAAAAAAGTAAAAGGTTAATAACTCAAAACTGACAGAATATCCTTATATTAGACAATTAATGTTAAATTTTCAATTTGTTTTAATCTGTGTAATTTCTTTGTCTCTGGAGTGCTTATAAAATATCCTCCAAATATCATCACCAGAATAAAATTTGGGTTAAAATTTTTTTAACATTATATAGATATTATATGACTCTAAGTACAGAAACCAAACTGAAATAAATTATTGGGATAGTTAATAAAATTTTTATTTAAATAATGAATTGGCTCATTTATTACTTTTGCTGATAATGCCAGTAAGGTTTGTGAACGTTACTGATTTCTTATTGAATAAACGAATGTAAATTTTTCTAAGCAAAATTTAACTTTGATTTTAAAAATGTTCTGCTTACTGTCTGGTGATTTTCTCTAGCAATTTAAGTTGATACGTTTAAGTGAGTATGTTAGGTTATCTCTTTTGTTTTCAATAATTTGTTGATAAATAATAAGTGGAAGTCAAATAAAAATCTAAATTAACATTGAGAATTCTGTCTTTAGGCCTTTGTATAGACTAGACAGAACTCTAAATTCGCATATTTTATTAAAATAGGAACAAATTGCAGATTAATCTTTTAAATAGTATTTTAATGTAGCTTTCAAAAGATATTCTTATGAATATCATACTTTAGAAATATAACGGTTTTATAGTGTAAAGTGACTTCTAGAAGTTAATTATTTGCTTTCATCACATAATTATAAGTTTTAAAAAATAAACTCTTTTGTTAATTCCAAATTGTCTTTAATTTTGTTAAGATTATTACATAGATACTTTTGAAACATTTATATTAAGAAACAATGATACAAGTCCTAGACATCACATTATTATATAATGTGTTTTGAAGAGACAATCATTTGTTCGGCAGTTTGAAGACAATTGTCTTCTGTCATAGATTCAAAGAGAAAAAAGACGTTTTATCTTTATGTTGTCAAATTTTCATGACTGCATAATTTTAACTCATTAAACATTAAAATTTTTTAATCCCATGACAGAAGTGATTTTTTCATTGTATCGAAGAAATTATTGTTTTTTCACTTAAATTAAAAATCTCGTGTTATTTTCGTATTTTTCATTTCAAAGGATACGATCCTGTTTCGTAAAATTTTAATTTTCTATTCAATTTCTGAATAACTTTCTTTTTAAAAAAGGAATAACTTGATTATCACTACAAAACATTTTTACTCTGATAATTCAATCACAAAGGAGTTCCAAGAACATATGCTTATAACTATTCCTTTTTCAAGTATAAAAAAGATTTATTAAATTGGTTTGTAAAAATTAAAAATTATTTACCTTGATTAAAATATTGATAAAACTCTGACTCTCATTCAACTCCTTTAAATAAAATCAAAATAAACAGAAAATATCTATAATAATTCAAATAGGATTTACATAGATTGCAATACTTCATCTTATGCATAGAAAAACATAATTTTTTTAATTAAATCCTCGAAATAAATTAATTGTATGTATTGAACAAATATGTACAATTATGGTGCTTTGATGTTTGTAGATTAACAACTGTAAGTTATGATAAAATTTTCTATATACCCATATTTAATGAAGAACATTTCATAGATAATTGGCTTTTTGATTCTATTACAATGGTAGAAACTCTAAAAACATCTTTATCCAAACAATTATATGTATAGAATCTTGAAGCGCAGTTCTTGACTGCCATTGTGTGTTCAAAGTTCGAAATTAAACTTTTCATTCTGAAACTTTTTTTTTACCACGATTCATTGGTAAGACTAAATATATTTAGTAAATTAAAAATATGTACAAATGTCAGTTGTTGTGATGTGTTCTTCAATTTTCTGAGCTTATTAGAAAAATTTCATTTACTTGAAAAGGAATTATTTATTGTTATCTTTATTTCCTACTTAATTGAATCGACTCAATCCATTTATGCTAAATTTGTTCTTACAATCAATGGTTTATTTTTTTTTCCTTTATAAAGCTGATCTGAAAATTTACATATTCTTTCTCATGACACAGTATTTACTGTGAAAATCACACTATAGACAATAAAGCATGGTAACCGGGTTGATTAGGGCGTTCGTTCTCTTAATTGTAAGGTAGGGATTTAGAATCCCAACTTAACATAAGATCCGTTATGTTCGCTTATGGTTGCGCGGGCACTTAAAATTGGGGGTGGTCGCAAATCTTACAAGTGAAATAATAATTCAAGGGGTGTCAGTCCAAGTGTTGGGTTCTTCTGCGTGGTCCCTGCTTCAAAATCACAAAGATTCCACCAGTCTGCTTCTATCTAATAGTAGTAGCCCAACTCAGGGGAGCATGCTGGTGCAGCAACAACAACACCAAAATGCTTCTCTGCACCTAACCTGAGTTAGGCTCTACTAGTTAAAGAATTATTAGTGAGTTATAAGCTTGATACCTTTTTACATTAACTTAGTAAAATTAAGCCTTATTTATTGTGGCTAGCAAATCTACATGAAACTAAACACTTACTTTTAAATTTGCTTATTTGCAATTCAGATTTTAAAGAAACTTTGATCTTGTTTCATCTTCTTTTAACGGCGGACATATATTAGATATTAGATATTTGTTATATTAGATATTTGTCTTTATAAATACTGTTCTAATTAAAAACATTTAGTTTATATGTTTGGATCAGCACTACTACCAATTAAATTTTTCAAAAGTGCATTTTATTAAAATTCAAGTATTATATAATTTTGTTAAAAAAATTTTTTCATTTATTTGAATTAGCACATAACTTTTATGAAAAGGGAACAGCATGTAATTTTTTTTCTTTTAATTTAAAGATAATTTTTAGAATTTTAATTACCCAATAGCAATGACATATATAAGCAAATTATTCAAGTTCTGAAGAAACCACCTTCACATATTTCTACTTAATAATATTAAACCTAATTAAAAATATGTTCGCATTTTGTTTACTATTTTTTATTGAAATAATAAAATTGAAGCTTCCATAAAACTTTTTTAAAAATGTATACAATATTGAAAAGTGTTTCAAGCCACTATAATTTGCAATAAGTTCACGACTTAAAAAAATAATTTGGTCCACATTTTTATAATCCAAATTTTAAATATTAAAAATTTAGTAAATATATTAGTAATCTTACATTTACATTTCATTTTGTTAAGTTACTTCTCTAGAAAATATGTTAATAAAAATAAAGTGTTCACTAAAAATAATTGAAGAAATACTTAAGATAAAATGAATTATTAAGGAATTAGTACAGTCTTCGTGAGTAATAGTTTCATAATACATAGACTTCCAAAATATTTTATTTTTTTATTAAATTACATATTAATAAATCAGGATAATCTTCTGGATAAATAGTTTGAGGAAGAACAACTTTATTTTTATATAGATAATAACATTTATATACATACATATAAAGATCATATCAAGCTATTCTGCAGGGGCGAGATACCCTCAATGAGCTTTTAGGACATTTCCAATCCAATAGCATCGGTGGTTTCGTTTGCGGTGATGTTACAACTAATCAACATGTTTGCCGACAACCTGACAGTGGATTATGTTCATTAGTAAATTATAATTCTTTTTTGAATAAGATGACCCTTACATTTGTATATGGATGATCCTGGGCCAGCAAACTCTCAGGATTCGAAAGCCAAATGTCTGTAATTATTGTATGTTCCATTTTTATTATATATACAACAATTATATTTACGTCATTTCATGGAAATTAATGCAACTTATATAGCAAAGCAGTGAAATTTTATCCCACTTTTATTAAATAAATTTGTATGGCACATATTAACTCCAATTAAGTGATTGAATATATACATGAATACCAAAGAAGATATCTTCACATGTTAACTCCAATTAAGTGACTGAATATATACATGAATACCAAAGAAGATATCATCACATGTTAACTCCAATTAAGTGACTGGATGATTACCAAAGAAGATATCTGTTGTTGTTGCTTATCCTCCATGTCTGACGGAGTCAGACTAGATCCACGAGTTCGTTGACTGTAAGGAAGTCGAAGACTAAAAGAGGATTGCTAAAGAGATCCTCCCTAGAGAGACCCATGCAATCCAAAAGATGCTCAGGAGAAGCCTGATGATTTTGGCACTTGGTGCAGGTGACGAAAGTTTTCCTGCCCTCGTTGAAAGTGAGGCACTTAATATGACCGCTAGCAAGTCTTGAGAGAACAGTCCGGGTACGTCTGTCACACGGGAGGTCAAGTGACAAACCCGGTTTTGATCCCTTGTACCAATTATAGGTGGGGGTGTTTTCCACTCCTCCGAGATTTTTGATTTTTCCCGGGAGTATAACTCCAGAAAAGTAAGTGTGGAAGAGGGAGTATTTGAAATCCTGCAAGCCTCCTTAGCAAGATTATCGGCCATTTCATTCCCGTGGAGATTCACATGTGAAGGTATCCATTGCAAGTGAACATCATGATTAAGTGAAATGAGTTTTAATTTAAGCAGGATAGAGTTGCTGATCTTGTCGCCTACAAGAAGCCAATTACTAAGATGGTGGAGAGAACTACGGCTGTCAGACAAGATCCATAGGTCACCATAATCCTCTTCAGAAAGAATAGCTTCTAGTCCCAGGTCTAATGCAATCAATTCACTTCTGAAGACAGAGCAGTGATTAGGATTACGATGAGAAAGAGTCAAATTGGTGTAAGGGGTTTCAATATATATGCCACTACCTGCTAGAATATCAATTTTACTACCGTCAGTGAAGATTTTGATGGCATTGTTAGGAATGTGGCTTAGGTTTTCCAAGGTCAATTTTCTAAGATGTTCTGGGATGTAGTCTTTCTTATTAACATGAGTACTTAAGTTAAAGTGAAAGTAAACCCTGGGGAGTCCTTCTGCAGGATTCAAGCAGCACTGTATTGAGTTGGGTTCAACATTACTATTAGGTAGTTGAAGAGAGACGGCCAGACTGAAAGGGCTGTCCTTCTTTAATCTTTGATGATTACTCCAGCTGTTAAGATACATGGAGGTCTTGTTGCAGAGGTCATAACTAGAGAGTTTATTATAGTATTTAACAAGACCAGCTTGTCTTCTAGTATGGAGCGGCTGCAAGTCGGCCTCAAAAAGAACAATATCAGAAGGACAGCTATGTTTTAAACCAGTGATAATCCGGGCAGCACTTTATTGAACTTGTTCTAACTTCTTAAGGTTAGTTTTGGATGCGCAACAATAAATTGGGAAACCACATTCAAGTATAGGCCGAATGAAAGTCATATATGTTGTTCTAAGGGTTGTTGCATCGGCTCCCCAGTCGCTACCCGCAATATATTTAAGAATGGTAAGACGTTTTCTACTTTTCAATACAATGTGTTCGATATGCTTGTTAGTAGTGCACTCTTGATCCAGAATAAATCCCAGATATTTGGGGTGCTTCTCATAAGTGAGATTCTGTCGCTCCGATTTCAGTTGTGGTTGATAATTATATATACGCTTATTGGTTGTGAAGAAAGTAGCAATTGATTTGCGAGGATTAAAACTGATTTTATGTTCCTTGGCAAAGTTGGACACAGCTACAAGAGAATTATTAATTCTCGATTCAATATCATTAATATTGTTTCCTGAGCTCCAGAGTACAATGTTGTTTGCAAACAGTCCCACCCTAACTCTGGTAGAATTCAGTTTTTCAATGCCAGATAAAAACATCGTGAAAAGAGTAGGGCTAAGCACTGACCCCTGAGGAACACCTTGGCTGAGCTTAAATGGTCCTGAAAGAGACTTGTTAACCTTCACCTTGATAGAAGCTCTCCAAGAAGATATCTTCACATGTTAACTCCAATTAAGTGACTGAATATATACATGAATACCAAAGAAGATATCTTCACATGTTAACTCCAATTAAGTGATTGAATACATATGTGATTACCAGAGACGATATCTTCCTTTTTATTCATTTTGCATAAATGTGACTAATTTATGAGAGAATTGACCAATTTGATTATATTACTTCGTCGAAAGATTAAATTGTTAAATGTTATTTTAATGAAAGTACATTTACAAATCCTTATTCCACAAAGAGTGTTGCAAAATTCTTCTGGGAATAATATAAAGTTAACATGGCATAAAAATTAATGATTCAAGATACATATGTTGAAAGGAAATTATTTAATGCAACTCCAACTACTATTATCTGAATAAATCTAACAAATGACTCGAATTTAGTCATTAAATTTTAATTGATAGTTACATATTGCACTTAATATAGTTAATCACATGTAAATAGAGACACATTAATATTAATTGTAATTCTCAGATATGAGTCATATTTTCAAGATAATGAATATTTGTTATCATTTGAGTTAAATGTCTTTCAGAAATTCTTCAAGAAATAAATATTAGAGAATGCATCACCATGACAATGCATCTCCTCATTTAGCAAGATAACACATTCTTTTACTTTAAAGATAATTTTTAGAATTTTAATTACCCAATAGCAATGACATATATAAGCAAATTATTCAAGTTCTGAAGAAACCACCTTCACATATTTCTACTTAATAATATTAAACCTAATTAAAAATATCTTCGCATTTTGTTTACTATTTTTTATTGAAATAATAAAATTGAAGCTTCCATAAAACTTTTTTAAAAATGTATACAATATTGAGAAGTGTTTCAAGCCACTATAATTTGCAATAAGTTCACGGCTTAAAAAATAATTTGGTCCACATTTTTATAATCCAAATTTTAAATATTAAAAATTTAGTAAATATATTAGTAATCTTACATTTACATTTCATTTTGTTAAGTTACTTCTCTAGAAAATATGTTAATAAAAATAAAGTGTTCACTAAAAATAATTGAAGAAATACTTAAGATAAAATGAATTATTAAGGAATTAGTACAGTCTTCGTGAGTAATAGTTTCATAATACATAGACTTCCAAAATATATTATTTTTTTATTAAATTACATATTAATAAATCAGGATAATCTTCTTGATAAATAGTTTGAGGAAGAACAACTTTATTTTTATATAGATAATAACATTTACATACATACATATAAATATATATATATATATATATATATATATATATATATATATATATATATATATATATATATATATATATATATATATATATATATATATATATATATATATATATATATATATATATATATATATATATATATATTAAACATATATATATTTATATATATACATAAAAATTGGTAAACACAATCATGTAAATAGAACTTCAGAATTGTTCAAATAATCCCATAATATATTAAGTTTGCATGTTAATGAAACAAATATAGATCTTACATAAGAAGACCACATTTGGGAGCTTCACAACATCTCTTGCTAATAAAAACAGGAAATATGTCAAATGCATGTTTATTGGCTGTTAAAAAGTAAGATTTTAATTTGATTGGGTAAAATACTTTCTTACAAACTACAAATGCGAGTAATCATTATACATGAGAAAATTAAGTTTAAATTCCTTAATAGTCCTGTGCATTCTGAAGTGCAAATATTAAAAAACTAAAATAATATTATAATTAATGTGCATAAAGATTACTTACAAAATTTATATTGTTAATAAACATTCATTAAAATACTGAATGAAAACTTATCTTGATATATTTGACTTACTAAATGTGAATATTTAGACACTTAAATTTAAAATATTATTTATCGATTTTATTTTAAATAAGTAAGTCTTAAGTATATTAAAATCATTTATATTATATTAATAAATCTTAAAATTTTCCTCATTGTGACTCTTAATAACGAAATTTATTTTGAGACTCACTATATATATGCAAATTACAACATTCGTCACGATGAACGTCAGCCAGCATGGACTTGGCGTCAGCTTCGGAAGTCCTGACACAGCAACGATAGCTGAACAGTAGATTGATTGGGAAGCATAGTTGAAAGCTCTTTGGTTCATCTGGGTGGTCAGTTGCTCAACGGAAGTACTTCTGTTCACTCGAATGCATATCCATATCATCGTTCATTTCTGTCAAATATGACCATGGTGCACAACATTTGCCTCGTCGCTGATTTTGGACAGTCCCATTTTGGCCACGCATAGTATACATTTACCACGGCAGCATGCATTCCGCATTTCGAAATATTCTATGTTCACAAGCTTAACCATTTTGAAAATGTTTTTACCTTTAGCTCGAAATGATTCTGACCTTTTGGAGGACAGATAAATAACTCCGTTTCTGCATTACCCCAACTATTTCAATGTTTTCCGAACCCTCACACATCTTTTATATACGCTCCCCTAACACACCTGTTACATATGTTCAACTGCACTTTCTGGCTCCCTGCGTTCTGTGATCTGTTATTAAGTCGACGTTGAAAGTACCTGGTGTATTAGTACAAAATGCCTTATAAATTTTGTATGTACGTTTGAATTATATATTTAACTAAAAGCATTTAAGTAGCTATAATTATTTATCAAATGATATTTTACAAGCTTTCTTTTCGTAAAGAGTAGTTATGCTATGATAAACTGCCTTTAAGGAATTGCTTTAAAATTATAATGATAATTTCAAATTTATGATAAAATGCTTGTGTAAAAATTTGTTTTTATGTTATGTAAAAATATTCATCTAAAACCTCTATTTTGTCGTAAATTTTTATATAAAACCTATGATATGCTTTTTTATTATTTAATCATTACAAAATCATAACTCTCTTTTTTGATTTTATTAATCATTAATTTTTTTCAATGATTATGTACCTAACAATGAAAAAAATATGAATAATTTAAATTTAATTTATTTTCCAAACTAAATAAGATACTTACTCAAATTTATCAAAATGATTAGCTCATATTTATTTGATTCATAATTAATTTTAATAGAAGATCCAGTTTCAGCCAGAATTATATAAGCTATTTCTTAATTTCAATTATTATTGTAAAAACTGTTTTATATAAATTATTTTGAGTACACGGTTAAAATGTTTTATAAGGTATGTGAAATTTGTTGTATAAGGACTTAACTGACTCATTATTTTCATAGTTTTGAGTTATATCTTATTAAAATTTCAAAGTAATGTCATATTTCAATTTTTTCTATTCTAACAAATATGAAAAAATTACTATTAAAAATTAATACTATTAGAATAAATTACATTTACAAAGTTAAAAGTAATAAAAGGCTCACTTAATTTCTCACTTAAAAGTAAAAAACTATATTCTTGATCACATTAAACTACGTTACATGATAATTTCTAATCCAGGTTAGTACTCCAAACATCAATAACCTAGATTACTAACTAACATCTAGCACATATTTTTGCTTCTAACTGGTTTTTAGTAATAAGAAAAATACTTTTGCAAATTCCTTAAATTTTGCTTACGATATACATTTTAAAAACTGCTTTTTAAATACAATGTGAATTCTCAAATACTCTAAGAAAA
The DNA here is from genome assembly GCA_037975125.1 of Latrodectus hesperus. Lineage (NCBI taxonomy): Eukaryota > Metazoa > Arthropoda > Arachnida > Araneae > Theridiidae > Latrodectus > Latrodectus hesperus. The sequence continues at coordinate 40,704 of JAJQOW010001034.1, read as the reverse complement.
CTATATATACTCTTAATTGATTTGTTTCATTTTATCTATGCCAAAAGCCCCACTGCTCTTTTAATTAACAAACAACTAACCAGAAGTTTGTAATATGAACTAACAGTAATTCTTGTTGGAATCATGGATTAAGTAGGTTGCCAATTTACTCAGAACACCAACAGAAGAAGGAGTTTAAGTTTCAGCATAGAAAAAATAGGATACAAAGCAAAAAAGATCACTTCTTAAGCAAGGAAAAAAGGAAAGCAACATCATTTATCTTTCAAAAGGAATTTTTCTTATTTTATTTGAAAAAGGCCTTTGTTTACTCAAGAGAAAATGACAAAAAAATGTGGAGAATGACCAATAATTTCAACAAGCAACGAAATGCATTTCACAATCACATGATCTAAATGAAACGACTTGGTAATATCAGAGAAATATAGGGTTTGTCCTTAAAATTATAACAAATTGGATATTATTAATCTGCAGAATATGTATTTAACTTATAATTCTTTATTTATTCAAAAAATCGTATTAAAGATTTAAACTCAATAAAATGCTTTTTTAATAAAAACTTAGCTGTATAAACCTAAACTAATTAGCTATTCTGATAACAAATTAATGCAAATTTATTAGTAAGTTTTTTTATTTCCAAATATATTTTAAATGAAATTTAAAATTGATTAAAATGAATTAAATTTTCTAAAGTTTTCCATCAAAGAAATTGAGCTTACGTTATTAAATACTTTTTAATATGGCACAGGTAATTCTTTATCAAACAGTATGCTATTTTTTACTCAAATATACTTACTTCAAATATGATAAATAGATGCTCATTTTTAAATTATTGCTTTTATTATTAATGGAAATTTATAGTATTCTATAAATAGATAGATTTCAGTATAATATTTTACTCACTCTGAATACAAAACAAATAAATCAAGCGAAGAGAAGTGTAATCTGAACATTAATAAAAAGTATATAGAGATATGTATTACAAATGGGAAAACAACAAAGAAGATATTTTAAAGTTTACAAATTAATTTTCCATACACATATCTCAATTATATTCTTTTTTTTTATAAATTAAGAGACTGTAAATACAACGGTAGATTGTACAATGGCCATAAGTAAATATGTTGCCAATCAAGAATTTAATCTTGCTTGAAAAAAAATCACATTTTATAGCAGTGTTCCTCAATAGAATGAATAGCAAAGAATTTTTAAATTAAGTAATTTTCTTATGAACTATACTAAAAACTTTATCAATGAAAAATTTTTTGTCTTGATTTCAACATTATGAATTTTGGTTATCATAGAAATTTATTTATCATTAAATTATTTTCGCAATGTATCAGTGATAAAACGATTGGTTTCAATTTATTTTTATTTTAGTCACAATATTGGCGATAGATATGTTTATAAAAATCTATTTTCTAATTTTAGGTAGCTTAAAAGAAGAAATTGATGGAAGTATAACAATTTTATCAAAACTATTTCCCACATTACATTTAATCATTAATACTTGAAGCTATGATTAGTCATTATTTAAAAAGTAGGTAGTTTTCCTCAATATGATATTGTTACAATTTATAAAACAACATGATACTTTTACATATTATAAAACAAATTGTGTAATTTCACAATTTATATATTCAAAATCATGCCTTCAAAGAAAGCACAAAAATACTTAGAAATTTGTAAAGAATTGTTTCGAAGAAAGTAGAGGATAATATTTGTTATTAATGGTGTAAATTTAATCGATTGAACATTCAAGCAGCTAAAAAATATAATTCATTAAGAAACTAATAATTTATATGAAAACAATCATTAAGTTTTTAAAAATATGTAAGTGAAAGGAAATATTTTTTAAACAATTGTATGAAAATTTTATACATCATATAGTTATAAACAATTGTATAGTATATATGAAAAGTATATATATATAGTATATATGAAAAGGTAACCTCATTTATAAAATTTTATTAAATTATATACCAAATAAAATATAAAAAAATTTTCTTTCTGTAGGCAAAATCGTTTTTCATTGAGTTTTAAAATAAATAAGTAATATAGGAGAAATTTTAAGCTCTTTGACTTACTAAAAATACTTCAAGTGTAGAAGAAAGTTTTATTTTGATAGAATCTGAAATCAATAAACCTTTATTTTTTACTCAACTACAATTTTTTATAATAGTTAAATCCTAGTATTTTTATAATAAAAGGAGTCCTTTAAATCAATTCAGCAAAAAGTAATTTCGTAAAAGATGAATGCAACTCATTCAGATTCGATCAGGTTTTCTGAGATCAAACAATATAAATCAATATCTTTTATCAAGAATCTAAACTTACATTTTAAAATTTATATTTTTAGGAGCTATATTTATTAATATTATCATCTATTCTTCTTATAAATTATTTTTATTAATTTATTTGTAAAATCTAAGCATTTTAGTTCTTATTTAATAAAAATTAAAGATATGTAATTTAATTCATTTTTCATGCAAATAATTTAGGATTTTTATGAAAATAATTTTTAAATTTAATTTATTTCATTTTGAATAACTTTGAATTATAATAATTTTTAATTGAGAAATTCAATTAGATATAAGTATTTTAGTTTAGTAAAATTTTAACTGAATTCACTTTTTATTATAGCGTTTATGATTTTATTTAACTTTAAATATATTTCATCAATGTTAGACAAACAAATATGAAATAAATCAGCTTTTATGAATATATATATATATATATATATATATATATACGAAGTTCACTCTGAAATTTTTGAGACACAACTACGTTTTTAAAGTTAAACTTACAAAATTTTAGGTGTGTTCAAAGTAGTTTCCTACAGCATCAATGCACTTTTGTAGACGAATTTTCCACAGATTAAATGCCTCAATCCATTCATTTCTTCAAATAGATGAAAAAATGCATTTATAGCCGCCTCAATCTTTTCTTCTGAATGAAAACGACGTCCACGTAAGTTCTTTTTTAGTTTAAAGAATAACAAAAAGTCACACATAGCAAGATCAGGTGAATACGGCGGATGTTCCATCACCTTAATTTGTTTTCGTTTAAGAAACTCAACTGTTAATCTGGCTGTATGTGAAGATGCATTGTCGTGGTGAAGCATTAGTCCCCTAACATTCAGTTCTTGTAGAATTTCTGGAAGACATTTAGTGGTATACCAGTTTGCTGTTACTGTCTTCTGTCCTTCCAAATTGATGGCTTTGATCAATCCCGTACTTCTGAAGAAAACGCCATACATCACTTTTTTCAATGCGCGTTGTTTTTTCACCATTGTCGGCGTGGGGATCATCTTCAAAGTCCCATACTTTGCTTTCTTGACGTGTTGGAACGTCAAAAAATGGTATGTACGTTTCAACACCTGTTACAATTTTAGAAATGATAAGATGGCCACCATCATTCAGCATATCAATAATTTCTTTACTGATTCTGACACGCTCCTCTTTTTGATGCTCAGTTAGATTATGGGGAACCCAACGCAAACTACTTTTTTCATATGTAATTCTTCATGAATGCATTTGTGTATGGCTGCGAATCCAATGTTAAGTTCCTTCTGTATCATTTGATAGGTACAGCGAGATTATCATCCATTAACATTTTTCGTATGGCAGACACATTATCCGGGATTACTGCCGACGGCGGAATTCCTGTGTGTTCTTCATCCTGAAGAAAATTGCGACCCCTGCTAAATTCTCTAAGCCATCTGAATACAGTAGCACGAGCTGGAGATTCATCACCAAATGCTAATTGCAACCGTTGAACACATTCTTCTTGATTTAATCCTGCTTTGAAATCGTAGAAAATCATAGCGCGAAAATGTTCTCGCGTCAACTCCATTTTGGAAAAAATTACTACACACAACTACATGTAATTCTTAGTTTCACCATACTAATCATTAATATTACAAGTTAAAAAAAATGCTTTTATAAAATTCAAATTCAAGTAAAAAAGAAAAGAGCCAACTGATTTGCATTTCTTTGTATTTGGACTACTAAAAAAGTAAAGTTATGATAGAAGCGAGGCTCGTTATCAATTATGAATGCGGTTGAAATATTGTCTTTCATGCCTATAGAAATCCCACTAGTGACGAGTGAAAATAGAATCAATTGTTTGCTGAATTTCTTACTAGTCATCGTACCATCGTATGAATATACTCAAGTGAGAATGTCCAATTTATAGTAATATTTTGAGGATTGTTTTATTAGGCCATAACACCACATCACAGACCATTAGTTAAGAAATATTCTTGTTTACAGCGCATCTTCGCACACCTTTCATCATTAACCACGCGATACTATGGAAACTGATCAAAATCGTTATAAAGCAAGTTAGATAAGACAAGAATAATATCATTACCTCCAGAACTCACACATATAGTAAGACAATGTGTGACACAGCACGGATTATCATCAATGTTAAATTTAAGAAGACTTCTCAAACAATGTAGCAAAGAAACAAACATCAACTCTGGTAAGAATAACATCAAATTTGTACAGATGCGTGGCACAATATCGTCCTTTCAGAAAAATCCTCAGTAATGGGTGCAGAATTCTGATAGTCGTATTCGTGTCTGGAAAATTTTAGAAAATGCACCGTTCATGGTTGCATAAGTTATTGTCAGAGTTTCTGTTCAGGTGTAATAGTATATGTAGCCAATTGACATGACATTTTCATCTCTATTTCAGATCAGCGATATTTAAATGGCAATGCAATTTTGACTTCTTAAGACCAGTGGAAGCACCTTCTGATACACAAGATGATGTAAATGCATAAACCCCATTTTTCAACAGGATAACACAAGAGCAAATGTTGCATATCATGTTCTAACATTCCTCAATATAGGGAGCAGTTATTTGTTATCCTGTATTACTTGATTTTCAGATTCCACAAAGATTGGAAATGTCTGAAGATATGTTGTTGTGAGACTCATACTAATGAAATACCCATACGAAACAAGAAACTTTATTTAGAAGATTAAACTGTAAAAGAAGATTATAATGTAAAAGTTATGAGAACTAATTGGAATCAGAAGAATTGAGATTTACTTATATAAATTCGGAAGTTTCATCCTGATATTGGTCCAAATGTTTTACCATCTAGGGATTTGAAAAACATACGATTAAATGATAAATAAATTTCTCACAATTTATAAATTTAAATCAACATGCGTTATATCTGCGTATATAAGCGCTTTTAAAATAAAACAATGATAATGATTCTCTATATGACTAAGCAAGAAAAAATTATATAAAACGGTTAATATATTACACGAATGTAAAATTTCCAATAATGTAAAACTGAGTTGAAATTTTACACGAATGTAAAATTCCTTCTTGTTTCAATATTATTTTATAAAACTTTTGAATATTGGAAAAATCAAATAAGAAGCATGTGTTAAAATGTTTTTTTTTTTGTGATAAATATTATGCATTTCTTGAGCTGTATATTACTTTTCAATGTATCGAAATTATGATACAAAATTGTGCTAATAAATTTTTATGTTTTATCTTTAAAAAAACAAATATTCTGCAAGCTTTAGTAAATTAAATAAAATCCTAATTCACATGGCTTTTCAGAACAGCGACGTACTCATGAAAGCTATTTAATATTCCACAATAATTATCTTTTGTCAATGAATATTTTAAAATGTAGAAACGTATCATTCACTCACTGCTACACTGATTAATTTCCTTTAGTAATTCTTTTAGCTAAAGAGTTTTCTTTCCGTCTCTCAACTATAGTAAAACTAAAATAAATAACTGACGTGTAAATTAAATAATTAATTAATTTGGGAGAATTAATTCTCAGACAAGAGGTAGGAAAATATTGCTAAATCCCTTAGCAGCAGAACAGATTCCCTTTTGTCACAGTGAATTTATTGAAATATTATTTATTCATTTATTGAAACATAATATTCAATTCAGTTTTATTTGGCTGTCTCTCACTTTTTATTTGTTTTTCCTATTGTTGTAAATAAAGATCTGAACATTATATTTTTTTTATGAATCTTTTTATTAAAAACAGCAAATATCTTAAAATTTACATTTAATTTGAATAAATATTCACGTATTTTTTAATTTTCAAATACAATATTTACCATTTGAGGAATAGAAGAACTGAATTGAAATTCTTCGTTCAAAAAAATTGCAACTAAGCGCCTTTAGTTGACGACCTGTAATTCTCCATATGTTTAAGAAATGCATTGAAGGCAATTTCATTGATCTCAGTCCTGTTTTCATTTAGAAAAAATTAAATACATCTGTTTCAAAACATAAAATGTCCCTAAATAATAAAATGGAAATTAGATTTAATATTATTAATTGCGTGTATAAAATGATCGTTTAATTTACATTTTCTGTAAAATATTCCTTTAAAACTTGTTAAAAAATTTACATTAAGCAAATATCGCCTTTAAATAGACATGATGTTTTACTTTATGTGCATTTTGAAAGAAATTCGTAAGCAAATAAAAATGCTTAAAACCTGAGAGATAGAATGATATTTCAAAGAAATTCTCATTGATCATTTCCTTATTTTCAAAATATCTCTACTTTTTGTATGCTGTTCAATTTATCAAAATTTGAAACTGTGTAAATAAAGTTTAATTTGCAGCAGAGAGAAAATTTGTCCGAGGTTTAATTGAGAGAGGTACACGGAATAGATTGAAATTTTCATCCGGATGTTGGTCCCTGGCTAATTTTAAAAAAAATAGAGTTTTCTTTCAAAATTTTAACTACAGTATTTTTTTTGTAATATTAAAACGTAATTGCTTTTCCTCCTAAGATACTTATACAGTGTTCTAATTACTTTTAGTGAAAAAACTTGCTGTTCAAATACATTGTTCACTTTAAGAAAGAAGCATGCTTTTATTAACCCCCTTTTAAAATTATATTCTTTCCATTACCACAGGGAGAAGAGAAAAAGCATTTGCAGCAGTGGACTTTTTCCATTCTTTCTGGTATTACATTAATTTTTTTTAAAAAATAAGAACAATTACTTCTATATTTTGCTAGCCTGTTGTTTCTCTCTTTCTCTCTCTCTCTCTCTCTCTCATGCAAAAGTGTTTTTACCCATCCCAATACATCAAAGTTTAGGAATACTTTGGAATATCAATGAAAAGAATCGTTTAAATATTTGATACTTTTATGACTAGTTTTCAAGCATTATACAACTTATTTGATTTGCTACAAGGTAATATATACATTCATGTCCATAAATTAAGGATAGTTAAAAAAACACAGAAATTGAACTCTAAAATAAAAATTTCACATGTAGAACTATCACACATACCTTGAAGAATAATATGCAGATTACAAAAAAACACCAGATGTCGCTGATATTACATCACAATGACAAGAGTGTAAGTGAGAGGTGTATTAGGAATGGTTTCAAAGGGGTAAAATTGTTCACAGACGCTTTGAAAGCCTTTCAGTGCAATAACCGCATAATACAAAGGAAGCATTTTGATGATGTTTTACATGGTAGCCGTCTGGAATGTGATCATATTCAGCTGGGAGTATACAAGGAACTTAGAATCGCCCAGAGTGACATTTCCAAGCTTTGGCAACGGTTCCAAAATGATGGTAATATGAGTAAACGTTACAGCACAGGTCACCCCCAAATTACAACGCCGAACGAGGACCGGCATTTGGCAGTTACTGCCAAAAGAAACAGATGGAGCCCAGCATCTGACCTGTTTCGTCAGCCTCTCCTCAGCTATCGGTACGACAGTTTCAAAGGCAGACTGTGTAAAGACACTTAGGGCACATTGGTTTATATGCTGGTAGGCCTGTCAGATGAGTGTTCTACTTACCGCAATTCTCTGTCACCTGCGGTTAGCCTGGAGTAGAAAGCATGTATTGTGGACACCACAAAGTGGTCTTGTGGGATGTTTTTTGACGAGTCCAGGTTTAGTTTTCTGTCTGATTCTCTCAGGATTTCATATGGAGAGGGCCAGGTACCCATTACCACCAAGAGAACACCATTGAAAGACACCGTTCCGGTGGTGCAGGATTCTTCGTTTGGGGAGGAATTATTCTGGGTTCCAAAACTAACCTGCATGTTCAGAATGTAACCATGACAGGCCACAACTAACGGGATGTCATTCTGGAATAACAGGTACATTTGTTTCGGGGCGCCATCGGTGCAGAATTTCTGTTTATGAATGTCAACAGCCGTCCTCACCATGCAAACATAGTAGACCTTCAATCGGAGGATATCACCCGTATAAACTGGCCGGCATACTCATCGGAATTGAATCCAATAGAGCATGTGTGGGACATGCTTAGCCGACGAGTTGCAGCCCGTCAACCCCCTTCCACATGTCTACCGGAACTTCGGAGAGCATTGCTTGATGTGAGTGGTGTAATATTCCCCAAGATCAGATCGATAATTTGATACTCAGCATGCCTAGGCGTTCTACGGCCTGTGTTCCATCGTCTGGAAGGCATACTATGTATTAATCATCATATCAACCATTTTATATTGGTTATTGTTAATAAGTTCTTTTTTAAAATTTGCTCCAGTGTAGTAAAAACTACAATTTTTATTAATGATGTCAAACATATAGCATCTTTTTTGCTCTTTACCTTTTGTTTAATAAATAGACTTTAAAAATTAATCACATTTGTTTTGCTTCTGTCCCTTTCTTTGCCTGAACTTGCATTATCTTTAATTTATGGATACAAATGTACATGATGCAATTTCATGTAAAGCATAGTTTTAAGAAGCTGTTAATCATATTATTTTGTTATGTGAGTTGCTGTTGCTACTTATGAACTTGAACAAGTCGAACTCTCTGTGCCGTTGACTATGCGAGTTTAAGTCAGTTGGGTGCGTCTATCGCTTAACCTGAGCACCACAAAAATGAAAGTACGACTTTTAATCTAAGCAGCTGATATGGAGAAAGATCTGTATTACAGCGAAAAACTGGAACACATGATTGGCAGATTTCATATTTAAGGAAATTTGTCATGAAGTTAAAGTCACATGGAATGAAGAAATCATTTGTGATTAACTATTTTATCCATTTAAAAAATACTATGTTGGATGCCTTCCGTTTTTGCCACCATGGGTTGCTTTCCATGGCAAATTTTTGGTGACTTTTACGCGCAGGGCAGTTGATCAAATGATGTAAGTAAGACATAACCAAAGCAAAACATTTATTTTTTCTGTAATTAGTGAAAATTTTACAAACTAAGCAAACGCTTTTAATTAGTGCTCCCTGAGTTTTCGGAATTTTGATGATTAATGAAAATATATATATTATTTAGTAAAATATTTAATCAATTAATTGAGTTCTATTTTCATGTACTCTTTATAATTCTTATCTGTATTTTTAATTTGATTTTAATTTCATATTTATCTTAATTTACTCAAGTGGTAAAGTGGCTTAAGGCATGGAAAAAGGAAATAACATAATGTATCTTATTTCCAGTTCACATAAACATAACAAAGATTTTTACTGACCTGGTGACAAAGTATAGAGATAAAATTAAAAATAAATCCGGAGAAAAGTTTCAGAGGTTTTGTTGTTAATTTTTTATGTGAGAGTGAAAAAAGATGTTCTTGTAATAGATTTCGTTTATAAAACTAATTGGTATCTACATTTTTCAATCATCCATTTTATTATTGAAACATTAATTGTAACAAATTTGTTCATAAAAAAACATCAAAAATATGCTATATTAGAAGAGTAAAATGTAAAAAGAGACTATTACATAATATTAAAAATAATCTGTATTGCACAAGAAGCAAATTTAAAACTTTTATTTATTCAGTTTTTAATTAAACCAATCAATTTTTTATTCTAAATTTTTGATTTCGGAGAGGAATGAAGTAAAAACATAAAGATTTCGATTGCGAAATTTATAAAAAAATATTTTATATATTTTATTTAGCTAAATTGTCCGCTTTATTATAATGAAAAGAATCAGGACCATAATGAAAAATTAAGTTCTATTATATTAAAAATCAATAACATAAAAATGGTTGTCTTATAAGTAAATATTTTATACGCCATGTAAAGATATTACACTTTTTACCACTGGATATTTTCGAGCAATAATATTACGCCTGTCTCGTGTATACTTAAAATATCAAAGTTATTAACTGTTTTTTTCATTGTAAATATAATTCAACATAAAATAATGGATTTGATGTATAAATAAAAAATAATGTATTTTAAACAGATAATTTAAATTTACTAAAATTCCTAGAAAGTCAAATTTAGATAATATTTTTATAACATAAAAAAGTATTATCTCATATTTTTATGTAATTCATCTGTGATATAAGTAATATGAAAAAGTATCAATTTATGAGAAAAATTATAGAAAGCAAAAATTTATGTTACATTTTTAGAGGTTAAAAAAAAGTATTTAAATTTCGTTAAGTAAACGATGTCTTTCATAGAAAGAAAAAAATTAAGTTTTTAATTAGTTTCGGTATATAGTTTAAATCTCCTAAAATAAATAAATGTAACAAGAATTAAAACATAGAAATATACGTATTCTATTTTCTAAGTTGAATTAAATTTTTCAAAATGAAGGGGGCACCCGGATTTGAACCGGGGACCTCTCGATCTGCAGTCGAATGCTCTGCCACTGAGCTATACCCCCGATGTCAAAGCAACTACGTTTAATTCATGTATCACTAACTAAATTGTAGATCCCTATTCACACTTAACCTTTGAAACCTAAATCAAACTTCTCTTATCTCTACTATATGTTAGTATGATTAAATCGGAGAGGGTATAAGAGTTCAGATAAAAACAATTTTGTTTTTGTCCTCATGAAAGAGATAAAAATAAATGTTAAAAAGATAAATTCGTTTCTATTTCAGCGATATACAAAATATTCCATGGAAGGAAAAGTCATTTTATAAGATAATCATTTAAATACATATTTTGATTGCAATAAATTTATATTTTTAAAAATAAAGCGAGTTATTTTATAGACGATGATAATTTTTTTCACTCATACAACTATGCGCTTAAGAAAAGTTACAATCAGTTTTAATATAAAAATACTCTATTTATCATTTTAGTTTTATGTATATAATACTTTAACATAAAAATACACACACACATTTTATATCCTTCAAATACTTTAAATATCTCCTATTCCTGCATACTTTTATATCATACTTTTATATCCCATGAAATTTATTAATAATACTTTTTTTTAGTTGAAAAATGATCTTTATACCTCCTCAAATTTAATCTAATTTATAACATTTATAGATTAAAATAGCAATCATATTTTTCGTTAAAAATAAATTAAAGAAACTAGAAAAATATCAAAGAAAGTAATGTCTAGTAAGGGATTATTATTCAAATAATGTGATAGGTAAAATTTTATTTGATGTCTAAATATGATCCAAATTATAGGATCGATATAATCAAACACTTAATTGTAAATTTATTTCAAAAGATATTGTATATAAGGTATGTTTTATGAATTTAGACCAAACTTAAAATTAAATTTTTCAACAATATTAAAAAGTTAGTAAGTGATCATATATTTTTCAAGTGATTGGTTTTGGATTTATAGTGTGTATGTGCATTTCTTTAATTGTATATTGAATTAATTAAAATTGATATGGAAAAATTTAACGTTAGTTTCATTTTTATCACTAAATGATATTGGTTGAAGAATTTCAAACACTAGATTTATTTAAGATAAATTCAAGATTTTTGTTCGCTTAAAATATTCAGTTAAAAAAACTTTAATGTGTTTTTATAGTAATATCCTTATAAGGGGTCTACTGTTAAGACAGTATTTTTCGCAGGGTGTGAGATCATAACAACATTAAAGATTATGTACTTTTGCGTTCTGTTATGGCCTCGTAAACTACTTCGAAATTTTCCAAGCTTATATACTTGATACCTATGAAAACTGCCCACCGTTTATAAAAAAATTTGCCAAATAATATAGTTTATGTGTCTGATATACAAAAGCTTTTTATAAAACATTCAACTTCAATTGAGTTATACCAAGCCATTCGTAAAAATTACTTTGTCACTTGAATCTTGACAAAACTTAGCGGCAAGAAGTACATACTCATACCCCCACACACTCCGGAGCCACGGGTTTATGTTTCAAGTCTAGTAATTGTTGAAAAATTGAACATTGATTTTGTGTTTCTGATTTTTGCATTTGCATCGGTTGGGATGAGTGCTTGATTTTTCCACACTTCAGATTCAACTTCTTAAAATAAATGAATACCAATCATAATCTAAGAAAAACTACCCTATAAGAACAGGATACTAACAATGAAATTTATAGTTTATATAAATGATAAAACGAACTTCTGTAAATTTATACAAAATCCCCGTGCAAAGATACAATTACCATGGTTGTGGAATAATAGTTTTTGCAGGGAGTTCACTCGGTAATCAGCTGAATGTGTTGCATGTTTGAACTGTAAGTGTGATTGGTATGAATTTGTGGAATGAGAGCCTTCGTCTATTTGATCGCCCATAAGCTGGTGCAATTGGCAATGCTATACTTCTGATCAATCATAAGGCACGACTTCATCCAGGTACAGTTGTTGAGAAATATATAGAGGGTTATGGTTTGGAGTGAATAAAATGGCCACTTTGATCTCCAGACCTGAATCCCATAGAATATTGTGAGATTATCCTGTTGGACTGTTTGATGCTTTACGTTCTCCTCCTAGGTCTATAGGAGAGATGGAAGAGCTGGTGTCTGATCTTGGCTTCCCATTTCGATAACTGACAACTTAATTGACAGCATGGAAAGTAGATGCCGTCAATGCATTCAAAATATAGATTTCCCTTATTAAAATTCCTCTTTAGTTTCTATGATATTTTATCACTAAAAACTGGAAATATTCTTTTTCAAAGTATGGACTTTTTCAGCTAGGTTGCTTTCTTCTTGTAAATCAGTTATGCAGTTTTCTTATATATACGTAAATTTCTATGTTGCAATCAATACATACATGTTTTGTGCATATGTCATCCAAATTAAGTGTTTCTACATTTATTCATTTGCAAATTAATTACAAAAAGCCGGCTGTCCTTTAACTTTTGGAGGTCAATGTTTTTAAAAAAGCCTCAAATAAGCATTTATCGTTTATTCTGTCTACTTGGAGCAATCAAAATATTAAATTCTGCTGTTTCTACTCTTGGTATGATATCTTAAACGACTAAAAATGTATATACGTAGCAGTGAGAAAAGACCTCTAACGCTTGAATGTCTCAACTTCTAGTAGAAAGTTTTACCTAACACAAGAAAAATTTGGCCAGTTAGAAAAATATTTCGATTTATATATACTATTTCCTAACATATTTGCTCTGTTCAATATGCTGGCATGCACCAAGAAATAAGATTTTATGCATAGGTATAAGCAAATCAAATGAGTTGATTGCTTTAAAATTCTTTTTAGTTGCAAATTTATTAAATTTTGAAACTAAAACTTTTCTTTCATTTGCATTCAAATTCATTTTCTGTCTGCAACAAATCGGGTAAAGTGTGCACATACACAATAATTTGTACAAAAATGTACTCTGAAAAAATAGTAAATATATTTTTTAAAAAAAAATATATTAAATTAATAAGGATGTAAGCAAAATTCCGTTGACATAAGTAAATTTTCATTTTTCCCAGATAAATGACCATTTTATGTGGAAAAGAATTCAAGAGGCTAATCACACGCTATCGTTTTTGACGCGAGAGGAGATCCAAATGAAAATATTTGGCTAAATTATATCACCGCAAAAGCACCTTTAAAGGGAGTTAAAAAAATTTTAATAAGGGTTTCGTTAAAGATAAACTGTAAGCATTTTCATTGTGAAGTGGCCAGAGTTGAATATCCTATAAGTTACACAAGACTGTTCTTGCAATTTTCGCGTCGCCGCTGAATGAACTGACAATAAGTAAGCAAATTAGTGTCTGACGTGGTTGAGATACCAATCAGTCGAAATTAGGAATGTCAGGTATGTATAAAAGGAGGTCCAATGCGCACATTCATCAATCGTAATTCATACAATAGCTATGAGAAATGGAAGGGCTATTGGAAATCATTCAGTGTTTTTTGCTTTACAACTTCAAATATCAGCTGCTGCATCAAGTCGCCGAATATGACAATCGTTTGGGGACAGTGCTATGAATAAACGTACGGCAAGACATTAGTTTCGCAAATTCAAGCTGAGAGCTTCCCTCAGTGATGAATCTGGTGTCTGGTGGACTAGTCATCAAGTGGTTTACTATGAACTGCTACCCATTGGCCAAACGGCCACTGCAAACCTGGACTCGCAGCAAATGGAGCACATGCAATAGAAAGACCTAGGACTGGTTAATCGCAATGGTGTACTTTTTTTTTTGCCGATAACGTGGGAACACATGCCGCTCAGGTTGCAACACCATGGTTGGGGAAATTCAAGCCATCCTTCTTACACACTTGAGCTTGCACCAACAGATTACCACTTCTTTCAACTTCTGGGCAATCATCTTCCTTCAACCCTCTGAAATCATCTTCCTTCACTAATGAAGTAGACTTGTGTCAAGCACTCACAGACTTCATTGCGCCCCTAAACACTGAGTTTTACGGCAAGGGAATTGCCCAATTGGAGACACGTTGGTAGAAGGTGCTGTATGCCGATGGTGATTACTTCGAGAACTAAATATAGGCAACAATTTATGTATGTCATGTTATTTTTGGGCATTAAAAACGGTAAGAGCTTTCTTGGTTACCTTGTAATATAAGATTCGCTCCCTTTCATGCAGTCTTTATAAATTTAAACCTAACAAAACTTCAGTAACAAGAAGAATAAGGATTTTGTGTTGATTATAATAATTAATTTAATTTTAAAACTTTAAATTAAAACACGTGATAGAGAGGATCTAAGCAGATGATTAAAAGTTATTTTCTTTAGTGTTATCAGTGATTTATAAATACGGCATGTCTTTTGAGATAAGCTTCATATTTATAAGCATCATTATTACAACGCACAAGTTATTTATTAAATTTATAATGAACTTGCAATGTATTCCTTTAATTTATATAATATTACAACTATAAATTGAAAACAAACCTGAGATGAATTAAAATGTGATAGAATAATTCAAATGACATACTAAATTCCATCATAATGAAATTTAATGTTTTTTCGTTACATTTTCTAAATGGTAAACACAATGAAAATGCAAAATAATATAAAAATATGTATCAAATCAATTTTTTTAAAAAAAACATTCACAGGATTCATTAAAAATATGCAAATATGCTACTAGAGGAATTACGGTATTAACAGAATCTGGAAATGTTTATGTTAGTTAAAATTGTACCAAAATTTAGAATGACACATTTAGATCTTATATTTACTATGTTAGGGTTATATAAAATACTTTTTTTCTTTCAATTTAATGATGAAAGTCATAAAGTGATTTTTATTTTCTCTGATATCACAAACTTCATAAATGCAACATGGCGAAACTCATAAATTGGAAATACCTGTTTTAAATAACGAAGACTGTAATCGAAGTGTCCACTCTTGAAATTGCTTTGCAAAAAATTGAAAAAGTTTTAAGTGGTTAGTTTTTTATTAAATCAAATGGATAAAATATGTTTTGGAAAATCAAATTGTAAACTCATTTTAAGAATCTATGACCAAGTCATAAAATTTTTACTTCAAGCTAAAAGAACCTATTGTATATAATTTTTTATATTTTCATCATTTATCTTGTAACTTTATAATGAATTGTTTAATTTTTGTTAACTTTTTTTTAAAAAAATGAAGTAATTGTGAAACAGTAACTTTATAGTGTAGAATAAGTTGTTGAAGTTGATTAATAAAACACAAAAGGGCTTTATTTACATTTTTAGCATCCATGCAAAAGCACCTACAAATGATTAAAAATATGTAACAGTTAAAGTTCACATTTCATTTTAATATTGCTTAGAATATATTTATCTTAACTCTAAGGAATATTCAAAATAACATTAATCACAGTGGTATCAATTTTTAAAATTTACAATGATTATGATATTATAGAAATTATTTACAACATATTCAGCTTCTCTAGTATCTTTTAGATGATCTTCTTTTATTTATGTAACCAAAACAAACACTTAAGGACAATGGGAGAAAAATATATTTTAAAATGCCTCTTGGTGAAAATTGGCGATTTTATTCTCTTTCGCGAAACTTGTTTTGGACATGTTTGAGGAAACAATATAGCATTGAAAATACGATAAACCAACCAGAAATAAACCATCATTGGCAGCAATTAGGCACCAAATTGGCGAGATACAGGAGGACATCCTAAAGTGTAAGCCACCCAGAAACTCTATTATTATAATAATTGTAACCATATAAAACATATATATTGTTCAAATGAATTATTGTTTAATGAATGAATTATTGTTTAATTGTTTAATGAATGAATTTAAATGAATTATTGTTTAAATGAATTATTGTTTAATCAGGATATTGTTTAAATGAAATATTTAATTTCATAATTTATAAGACATTATTTGGACCCATGCTAAAGTTAAATGAGTTTTATATTATCAATAGATTTTGTAATAAAATCTATTAAAGCAAATAATAACTAAGCAAAAGTAACAAAACTATAAATTACAAAAAATATATGATTTGTTATTTCATTATTACAAATAGTATTATTATTACTGCAAGGAATATTGTATTTACACTGCTTACAATTTTAAGAGTTTGCAGATTCAGAAGAATCCTTAAACAATGGAAATTGTTTGTTATATATAGATTTCCGCTATTGTTTTTTATATAATAATGTAAATAAAACTTATTAATAAAATAAAAGTAAGGAATTAAAGATTTTCTACAAGATTGAAATAATTTTATATACATAAATGCATAATAGCTCATTACTTAAATGCATATATTTCTCAAATGAATGTAATTTCAGAATTCTTAACGCATTTTTTTATTCCCTTTCTAAAATTGAATTTGTTTTACATGACAAAGTTTTACACATACGAAATTTTCTTCAGAACCAAGTTGGCACCGCAAAGTTTCAATTTTAATACTAAACAATTCCTAAAGTATATGCATGTTAATTTATTATACATATTTAACAAACATTGAAAGAAATTTTTAACATAATTTCTTTATAAAAAAGTAATTATTTCCTGAAATATCTTAATGTATATAGTTTTCTAGGGAGATGTTTTGCTTTTTTTACCATCTTTTTTTACCTGCTTTTTTTACCCATTTTAGTCAGAATATATATATATATATATATATATATATATATATATATATATATATATATATATATATATATATATATATATATATATATATATATATATATATATATATATATATATATATATATATATATATATATATATATATATATATTCTGACTTATCCTATCTGAATCATCCTTGTTAAGCTGATGACATCTACTTCTATTTACTTCGATTCCTATGCTCAGAATCCTATTTAAAAGTGCGGAAGTTTTACTCTGCCCATAAATTTTTAAAGAAAGATTTTTGAAGTTCCAGATTATTTTTATTTATTTTTAATGATATTGAAGTATATAAATATAAATCATTATTCCACATACATATTTACATTAATTCAAAATACCCGAGGGTTATGGCAGTTTTGATAATCATATGGAATACAATAAATATGCTTAGAATCTGCATTAATATATGACTAAAGAACTCCTTAAAAATCTAAAAAGATTTTAACTATTCAAATTGTGATGTATTGTTATCAAGCATCTTAAATTATACTGTTACTTTACCGCTGTTAAAGTGATAAAAGTTTGTATTGTAATAGCTTGAAAACCTAGAAACACATTTCCATTTGTTCTCTCTCATCACCTAATACTTTTTCAAAGATAGTTTTCTATTATTAGATCTGTGTTTTGAAATTCTTTTTACTATTTACGGATTCCAAATTAGTCTTGAAATGATGAATTTTATATGTTGATTTTTATAATTTTGATATATTCTGTTAATAAAATGAGGATTTTAATGAAAAAATCTCAAAAACTTTAATCAAATATTAAACGGAAAGCTTATATGTATATTACTGAATCAATTTATGGAAGAATGGTTAAAAATTCCTTATGATTTTATTGCTGAGATTGATATAAGTGAAATTAAATAGAAAGATTGACTTATTTATTTTAAAAGAGATTTTCCTGGTTTTCTTTGACTAGAAGAACTAAGCATTAATTCAAGAAGGAATCTTTGGTTTATATGGTATCTGCATTCATTTGGTCCAGATGATTCCGTAATTCAAGAAACTGAAATATTATTTTTACAATATAAAACTGTATAAGATGCTCAATTGCTATTTTTTTAAAAGGTAAATTAATGATATTCTTCAAAAAAATAAAAGATTAATAACTCAAAACTGACAGAACTGACAGAATATCCTTATATTAGACAATTCATGTTTAACAAATTTTAAAGTTAAATTTTCAATTTGTTTTAATCTGTGTAATTTCTTTGTCTCTGAAGTGCTTATAAAATATCCTCTAAACATCGTCTACAGAATAAAATTTGGGTTAAAAATAATGATTTTAACATTATGTAGATATTATATCACTCTAAGTACAGAAACCAAACTGAAATAAATTACTGGTATAGTTAATAAAAATTTAATTTAAATAATGAATTGGCTCATTTATTACTTTTGCTGATAATGCAAGTAAGATTTGTGAACGTAACTGATTTCTTATTGAGTAAACAAATGTAAATTTTTCGAAGCAAAATTTAACTTTGATTTTAAAAATGCTCTGCTTACTGTCTGGTGATTTTCTCTAGCAATTTAAGTTGATACGTTTAAGTGAGCATGTTAGGTTAT
Organism: Latrodectus hesperus; assembly: GCA_037975125.1. NCBI lineage: Eukaryota > Metazoa > Arthropoda > Arachnida > Araneae > Theridiidae > Latrodectus > Latrodectus hesperus. The sequence goes on along the minus strand of JAJQOW010001034.1, from coordinate 21,854 downwards.
CTCTTTTGTTTTCAATAATTAGTTAATAAATAATGGGTGGAAGTCAAATAAAAATCTAGATTAACATTGAGAATTCTGTCTTTAGGCCTTTGTATAGACAAGACAGACATTTTAACTCTAAATTCGCATATTTTATTAAAACAGGAACAAATTGCAGATTAATCTTTTAAATAGTATTTTAATGTAGCTTTCAAAAGATATTCTTATGAATATTATACTTTAGAAATATAACGGAGTTATAGTGTAAAGTGACTTCTAGAAGTTAATTATTTGCTTTCATCATATAATTATAAGTTTTAAAAAATAAACTCTTTTGTTAATTCCAAATTGTCTTTAATTTTATTATCTTTATATCTTTCTTTTGTTATCTTAATTCTTTAATCTTTAATTTTGTTTTTTCTTTATAAAGCTGATCTGAAAATTTACATATACTTTCTCATAACACAGTATTTACTGTGAGAATCACACTGTAGACCATAAAGCATGGTAACTGGGTTGATAAGGGCGTTCGTTCTCTTAATTGCAAGGTAGGGATTTGGAATCCCAACTTAACATAAGATCCGTTGTGTTCGCTAATGGTTGCGCGGGCACGTTAAAATTGGGTGTGGTCGCAAATCTTACAAGTGAAATGATAATTCAAGGGGTGGCAGTCCAAGTGTTGAGTTCTTCTGCTTGGTCCCTGCTTCAAAATTACAAAGATCCCATCAGTCTGCTTCTATCTAATAGTAGTAGCCCAAATTAGGGGAGCATGCTGGTGCAACAACAACACCAAAATGCTTCTCTGCACCTAACTTGAGTTTGGCTCTACTAGTTAAAGAATTATTAATATGAAGAATTATTAGTGAGTTATAAGCTTGATACCTTTTTACATTAACTTACTAAAATTAAGCCTTATTTATTGTGGCTAGCAAATCTACATGAAACTAAACACTAACTTTTAAATTTGTTTATTTGCAATTCAGATTTTAAAGAAACTTTGATCTTGTTTCATCTTCCTTTAACGGCGGACATATATGTAATATTTTAATATACATTGATAATATTAATACAGTGAATTGTGATTAGATCAATTTATGTTCTAAAACAGTTTATTTACTTAAAAGATTCGAATTATATATATATATATATATATATATATATATATATATATATATATATATATATATATATATATATATATAATAGCTACATTAAAAATAAATTAAATATACTGTTATGTCAATAATTTACGAATTATATATAAGAAATTCCAGCGGTTATTAATTTTTATGTATTAATTATCCTTTATATCCTTAAAGATGGTTATTTTTTCCAGGCATCAGTGAAATCGATTAAAATGTCGCCAGAATATAATGAAGGTTGCCCTAAACCTTCCTTATATAAAAAGAAATTTGAAAGACAAATTTGCAACTATAAATATAATATATATGAGAGAAACCTCTTCAAGTTTTCAGTAGAAATCCTGGAAGATATTATAAAATAAGCAGCTTTTCTCGGCTTGAGTTAAAAGAGATTTGATTTTTCCCAACAGAGTATATTGAATTTATTATATAAGCAATAAACAAATTCTTTGTTTTTAAAGTTTTCATCAGAACTCCATAAAATTTTAGACTGAAGTGATGTTTATTGTTTTTCAATGCCTACAAATTCAGAATACAATCATTAACAAATATTGGATTAGATTATGCTTAAGTAAAGCAAAAGTAGTCAAACTGAAATAAAAAAATGTATTTTGAATGTGGATATTTATTTTCAAATAATGTAATTACTGCCTCTATCTAAATATGAAAAAATGATGAAAGAAAAACATTTTTTGTAAATTAACAAAATTTTATTGGCTGTCTATATTTTGAGAAATATTCTAATAGATAAAATCTGGCATAAATGCAAAGTGTGTGTTGGGGGGATTCGCAAATACTTTGTGTGTTTCAATACTTAAAAGGGAAGTAGTATTTATCGCATCAATTAATTAATTTTGTTCTATTGACTCCAGTAGCTTCGGTGATACTGTAATTAGCATCCATTTATGTAGGAGTTTCAATATGAACTAAATGAATATGAAATATGAATTCTTTGCTAGTATATTCTATTATGGATTAAATAAGTCTCCAATTTTCTTAGAAAAATATCAGACGAAGATACGAAGATTCTTATTGTTCAGCAGAGAAAAGGTAATATACAAAGCAACAAAGATTACTCCTAAAATAAAGCAAAAAGGAAAGCAACCTGCATTACTCTTTACAAGGGATTTTTAACTTATTTTATCAAAAAAGTATATTTCTTCCACTCAAGAGAAAAAGGATCAATGAATGTTGAGAATGATCAATATAATGCCAACAGACAAAAGAATGCATTTCACCTTTCATGAACATAATGAAAGGACTTGATGACATCATAGAGGCATTGGATTGAATAAGTATGTCAAAGCAATTATTTTCGACTAAAATAATAAAAAGTTTAAATTTTAGCTAGAATATTTATACAACCAAAAGTTTAGTTTTCTTTTTCAAAAATCTTTGAATAATAATTTAAATTAATTTTCTTTTGTTAAAATTCTAGACATAAATTAGCTTAAATTTGTTTTTGTATTAAATATTTTTAAATCCATTGTTTATTAATCTGGTATAGTTATTTCTTGAACAAAAACATGTAATTTACTCCATTTTTATTAAAATACTATAAATTTCAAATAATACAAGTATAGGCTCGCTTATTTAAATTAGGACAATTAAATTTATAGCAATGAAAATGCTCTATATTCATCAAAAAATTTAATATATTATTTGGATAGTATTCAGAATAATATTAATAAATCAAGCTATAAGAATTTAAATAATCAAAAATCTGAAAATTAATAAAAAATAATATGGAGGGGAATATTACACAAATAGTAACATAACAATCAGATATTTGGAAAATGCACAAATTGTTATTACACATAATTTTTATTTTTATACTTATTTCGTTAAAATTGCCATGAATAAAAAAACTGTAAAGACCCTAAGAGGTTGCAAGAGTGATATAAATGAAGATATTGATAACCAATAATTACATTTTTATAATAAAAAAGTATATCATGCTAAAACAGTCTTTTACAACAAAACCGATTGTAAATTAAATATTTTTAATGAAACATGAACAGTTTTATAGCAAATTATTTTATTGCCAGATTTGTGTCATTTGTTATTATCTTTAAAAAATAAATTTATATACCTTTTCAAATTATTTTAACTAAACCGATAAAATTAATTTTAAATTTTTTATTGTTACAATATGGATGGTTGGTATGTTAGATAAAAATTTATCATCATTTTCAGGAATTTCTAACTTTGAATTTAAGTAAATCTTGCAATTTTAGCAAAGGCAATTTTACAACCCATATTTAATGATTAACTAATGAGGACAGGAAAATTACTTAAATAGAAGGTATATCTCTTTATAATGGTATTTTTACAATATTCACATTCAAGTTTTACTATACAAAAAAATTACATCTTTTAAGCAAATTTCAATCTAAATTTAGAATGATCCCTGCTATAATATAAACGTTGAGTCTGATGATTTTCTAGAAGTAAATAAAATATATAATTCCAAATTTGGTGATGAATTCAATAATTTATAACAAATGTGCTATATTTAAGATCACGTAAACCGAATTTAAAATTTTTTACTCTATTCTAAGAAATATTTCTTATAACATGTTATTATATATAAATAAAGATATGCATTAGGATAAATTTAATTTATAAAAGTTATTCAATTTGATATTAAATGAAACTTAAAAAATAATATTTCATAAATAAAAAATAATGTTCCCTAAATTTTGAAATAAAAATAAGAAGCTTCTTCATATTTTCTCTGCGAAGGAAGCCCTTCTAGTACTCAAAATATCTTTGTAAAAACTGAAATCAATATTCCAATAATACTTTATTTTCATATGTAATTTCTTTTAGAAATTAAACTCTAGTATTTTGAAGAAAAGGAAATCTCTCTTCTTTTAATCAATTGAGCAGAATAAAATTTCAAGAAAGATTAATTTAACTCGCTAAGACTGATCAATTTCATTCAATTAAAAAAAGAAAAAATAATAATTTCAAAATAATTTTAACCTGAAGTTGCATAAAAACTTACTTTTTATGTAGAAATCAGATAAAAATCTTAACAAAAATTTTAAAATTTCATTTGTGTGTGGAAAGTTATAATATGCAATATTGCTGTTATTGTTATTTATTAAACTTGGACAAGCCAAGCTTGCTATGCCACTGACTGTACCAATTTTAGTTATCAGGGTGAGTCCTTCGCTTAACCAGAGCACCATGAAGGTGAAAAAATGACTTTGCTCAATGACTCATCCGATAGATGGCAGCACCAGAAAAACAACTCTTTCAATTTTGACTTTGATCTGGAGGGAGAGGAATCAATATTTTATCAATCCTTCGTATTTATAATTTTAAACAGTTTACTTTTAAAGTATGATCATTTTAACAATTAAAATGCTTATATTCTATATTACCTTTATATAAGTATTTCGTTTGAGACACTTTAGGCTAAACTTAGTCTATTGTAAATATTTTAGAACATTTAATTCCTCATCAAGTGCACTTTCTGTTATTATCTTTACGGATATGTTATATTTTAAGATTCATTAAATCAATGTTAGAAATATGAAAAAAGCCAATTTTATTAAAAAAAAAAAAAAAAAAAAAAAAAAAAAAGAAGAAGAAGATTAGCTCAAATTTTATTTTAAATAAAGGTATATTTAATAGCATGACTGTGTAATTTGCAATTTGACTTGGATATCAAATATATTTCAGTATTACAATCTATACTGAAAAACCCTTAAATCTAATCCATTTTCATTTTATGACTTCCTAAAAATCTTCTGATACGTTTTTTAAAATGAGAGGAGAGCCCAAATATGAGAATATCGATTCTTGAAAGCAATACCACAGATCAGATATTTGTGGAACGTGAGCTCTAAAAGGTGCTTTTTCAAAATCTTTCTGAGCAAATATTACATTCCTACGCAAATTTTCTTTATAAATTAGCATGTCTGAAATCTTCATACAGAATTATTGACAATGTTATATTATAAAAGTTTAAATTGAAAAAAATTTTATATTTTTATGCACATTATTTTTTATTCCTTATATCAGATTCTAGACTTAATGTCTGTAATTAATCTAAATCATTATCCCAATGAGAACAAAAAATAATATTACAATCTTACTAATCCAGGTTCTTTGAATCAAAATTCCTTGTTTATCCGAAAGAAGCATGAATTTCTTTAATAATCTCAGTAATAATACAAACTTTGTCGATGGGGTTGAATTTATTTCAATTAACTTTGATGTTTTGATTTACCCAAATATAATGCGCATGCTGATTAAAGATATAATGAATGTGTAAAAATGAAGATGAATAAATAATTTTTGTGAGCCATCATTACTTTGAATAGTTTAATGAAGAAAATAAAGCATTTTGCAAGTATTTTAAAACTGATTCTGCTTAATTATAAAAGAACTGAATTCATTAAACCCAGGTGAATAAATCTGTTCTTCAAATTTTGAAAATGTGAAATAAATATTCAGAAAATAATGTACAATGAAATTTACAGACATTTTGTCTTTGTGAATTTCAAAAAGGTAAAGACAAACAGGATAACCTCAAATAATTCAATGGATAAAAACAGAATATGATATATACAATTCAGATCTAAGCAGATTTAATCAGAGAAAAATGACTTAATGTCTTATGACATTTCTACTTGAATACTGCCCAAGCTATTTACAAATTGTAAATATATATAATTCAAAAGCGATTTCTTTCTTAAACTCTCGTACAGTTATTATCAAAAGATTATTTTGATAATGTCAAAGATACAGAAAGATGAAATATTACTATTTCATATTTTCTAATTAACATCAAGATAACTGTTTCTTAAATTAAAATTTGGTATGTAAAATTTAAGATTAGTTTAAATGAATCTGAATATTTATTAAAGAAAGCATATTTGCTATAAAAATAGTGCATTTAATCTTAAATTTAATATTTAATTTCGAAATATACTCAACAAATTTTATTAGCTTGTTTGCCTAGTTTTTTGACTGAACACTATTTTGAAATACAAATCGGAATAAACGTGCTAATTAGGAAAGTTAACTAAACCTACTTTCTTAATAAGTATAATTTGAAATTGGAGATTGCAGTATTTACTTTCTTTAACCAAGTTCGTTATTGCTTCGCAAAATATAAAGAGTAGAGTGTCTCTGATACATAGATAAAGTATTGCTTCTTTCCATGTGTACGAAAGACAGCATTTACTTTATTTCTTATTATCATATGACATAATTTTTACGTGAAATTTTGAAGACTAAAATGAAGTAAATTATTCTTCATTCCCTCATTCAATTTTAAAAAAAGAAAAGAATTTATAAATACTAATTGGAGTATTTTATAAATATGAATTCTTGAAAACAGAGACTATAAACAAGTAAAAGAAATACACCTCTACGAACCAAAGCTATAAAATTTTATAATTAGAACATAGGTGTTTCGTGTAATTGATTTAATATATGATGTGGTCATACTAAAGTACAAAAATGTTCACTTTTGCTGAGAAATTCATTGAATTTTTTTCTGTGATGGCAATTTTTAAAATAAAGCTTCGATATATTGAAATAATTGGAATTTAAAAATTTTGCTTAAAAACACCATAATGTTTTTAAGAACACAAAGAAATATATCATTATTATGTTATCGAGAACTTTATAAATAGTTAAAAAATTGTTGACGTATTTGGCATCTATGAAGTTAAATGGGCTACACAAATGAAAAACCATCATCTGCGTACTGTAATAATGGATTTTCGTGGGTACTGAAATTAAGTTTGCTATGAAAATTTTGTCGATGAAACAATGGTTTTAGAAATTCTAGGTGTTTATATGTCAAGGAAACTGAAATAAATATACAGAAGGCCGCTATTATCTCAAGATCATCGTTCATTCCATATCCATATTTGATATCAGCATTTATTCTTTTCATCATATCAAGCTATTCTGCAGGGGCAAGTTACCCTTAATGAGCTTTTAGGACATTTCCAACCCAATAGCATCGGTGGTTTCGTTTGCGGTGATGTTACAACTAATCAACATGTTCACCGACAACATGACAGTGGATTAAGTTCATTAGTAAATTATAATTCTTTTTTGAATCAGATGACCCTTACATTTGTAGATGGATGATCCTAGGCCAGCAAACTCAAAAGTTTCACTGAGGCAAACTCTCAGGATTCTTCTTGTGATGGTCCTAGGTGTTATAGAATTTCAACAGCCAAATGTCTCTAATTATTGTATGTTCCATTTTTATTATGTATACAACAATTATATTTACGTCATTTCATGGAAATTAATGCAGCTTATATAGCAAAGCAGTGAGATTTTAGCCCACTTCAATTATATAAATTTATATGGCACATATTAACTCCAATTAAGTGATTGAATACATATATGATTACCTAAGAGGATATCTTCACATGTTAACTCCAATTAAGTGACTGAATACATACATGAATGTCAAAGAAGATATCTTCACATGTTAACTCCAATTAAGTGACTGGATACATATATGATTACCAAAGAAGATATCTTTACATGTTAACTCCAATTAAGTGACTGAATATATACATGAATACCATAGAAGATATCTTCACTTGTTCACTCTAATTGAGTGACTGAATACATATGATTACCAAAGAAGATATCTTCACATGTTAACTCCAATTAAGTGACTGAATACATATATGAATACCAAAGAAGATATCTTCACATGTTAACTCCAATTAAGTAACTGAATATATACATGAATACCAAAGAAGATATCTTCACATGTTAACTCCAATTAAGTGACTGGATACATATATGATTACCAAAGAAGATATCTTCACATGTTAACTCCAATTAAGTGACTGAATATATACATGAATACCAAAGAAGATATCTTCACATGTTAACTCCAATTAAGTGACTGGATACATATATGATTACCAAAGAAGATATCTTTACATGTTAACTCCAATTAAGTGACTGAATATATACATGAATACCATAGAAGATATCTTCACTTGTTAACTCTAATTGAGTGACTGAATACATATATGATTACCAAAGAAGATATCTTCACATGTTAACTCCAATTAAGTGACTGAATACATATATGAATACCAAAGAAGATATCTTCACATGTTAACTCCAATTAAGTAACTGAATATATACATGAATACCAAAGAAGATATCTTCACATGTTAACTCCAATTAAGTGACTGGATACATATATGATTACCAAAGAAGATATCTTCACATGTTAACTCCAATTAAGTGACTGAATATATACATGAATACCAAAGAAGATATCTTCACATGTTAACTCCAATTAAGTGACTGGATACATATATGATTACCAAAGAAGATATCTTCACATGTTAACTCCAATTAAGTGACTGAATATATACATGAATACCATAGAAGATATCTTCACTTGTTAACTCTAATTGAGTGACTGAATACATATATGATTACCAAAGAAGATATCTTCACATGTTAACTCCAATTAAGTGACTGAATACATATATGAATACCAAAGAAGATATCTTCACATGTTAACTCCAATTAAGTGCTTGAATACATTTGTGATTACCAGAGACGATATCTTCCTTTTTATTCATTTTCCATAAATGTGACTAATTTATGAGAGAAGTGACCAATTTGATTAACATATTACTTCGTCGATAGATTAAATTGTTAAATGTTTTTTTAATGAAAATACATTTACAAATCCTTATTCCACAAAGAGTGTTGCAAAATTATTCAGAGAATAATATAAAGTTAGCATGGCATAAAAATTAATGATTCAAGATACATATGTTCAAAGGAAATTATTTAATGCAACTCCAACTACTATTATCTGAATAAATCTAACAAATGACTCGAATATAGTCATTAAATTTTAATTGATAGTTACATATTGCACTTAATATAGTTAATCACATGTAAATAGAGACACATTAATATTAATTGTAATTCTCAGATATGAGTCAAATTTTCAAGATAATGAATATTTGTTATCATTTGAGTTAAATGTCTTTCAGAAATTCTTCAAGAAATAAATATTAGAGAATGCATCACCATGACAATGCATCTCCTCATTTAGCAAGATAACAGTTAAGTTTCCTATAAAAAAAATCATTGTAAGTTTATGGAAAAAACATAATATGATAATCTAGATAGATAAAAATATCAAATAAATGAATAAATAACGTTTTTTACAAAGAACATTACATTATCCTAAATTAATAGACTTGTGATGCAAATTAATAATATAATTCTATATTTATACGATTTTCGTAGTGAATTAAAATTTTCAATAACTAAAATAAGTAATAAAGTTACAGGTCATAAAGGGCAGAAAACATCAAATTTAGCAAAATTTTGTGATTTTTTTGTCTTTAAAAATTCCACCAATCAATCAAATTTTAAATATAAGTTGATTTTATGTGTGAAATCTTAATTATATATACAGTAGATTATGAATAATTTTTAATGAATGACATTGATAATTAAAATTTAAGCTATATGTACTTTCCATATTTTTACTTTGAAAATGTTCCATAATGATTACTTTTACCAATACCAATGATTTTACACCCCTTAAGTCAAATTCCATGATAAAACAAAAAGAGAGAGTTAAGAGCTTTATTTATATAATTTTTAACCTAGTTAAAACAGTATTTAAAGGTTTAAAGTATACAACTGCCGCCCAACTTTTCTAGTGGTCAGTGTGCTTGACTGTGGATAAGGAGGTCCTGGGTTCGAATCCCGGTTCAGACATGGATGTACTTTCTCTCTCTATCCTGTCTTTGTCCCTTCCTTGTATGAATGAGGTGTGAATGGTTGCCTACCGTATAAACAGGTTCCTATGGCATGTGTGTACTGAAGAAGTCGGATTCCACACCAAATATGGTTCATTTGCAAAAGTAGAGCAGCGCACCCCATATTGCCAGCCTCTAGCTGGCACACGACAACAACAACAAGAAAGTCTACAATTCTTATTAAAAGTACCGAATTGTTCTATTTTGTTAGAAGATTAAATCAATAAAAGAAATGATAATGAAATTATTATCACTTTTGATATAATTTCTTTAACTACATGATTAGATGAATTAAATGTTTGTAATTTATTTATTTCAGAAAATTCTTACATTTTGAATTAGAATTCCTATTCTAATTTTATTACCTGTAAAAATCTCTTTGTTCATCACCGCACAGTCATTCTTTGTACTTGAGGGCAAATTAGACTGGTGAATATAGTTTTAAGTGGATCACGAGAACTACTACAAAGATCTGTGAAATGTTGAACAATAAGCCAGTGTGCTACAAGCTATCAGGCTCCTCGGCCTAAGAAATATGAAAAGACTCAGAAATTCTTAAGTTTTTTCTCGGTATAATAGTTTCATAAAATAATATATTTTTTATTATATGATTGTCCAATAAATTCTGAAAGTCAACATTTTTGAATTTTAATAAATTTTATAGAATTTTATTGAAAAAATATACATTTTTAACCAATATTATTAAATAGAATTTTAATTAGAAATATATTTTTGAGAAATCTCTTAAATTAGTTGTTTTGTAACTATGTTAAAAATATTCAGATAGCTTATTTTTTTCTGTCAGCATATTCTTCTAAATTGCGTTTTTTAATATTTTTAAAGTTTTTTTAATCAGTTGTTAATGTTATTATTGTGTTTTTATGTCATTAGGATCAGATACTTAAAAATATCATTTTTTTCCATTTGTTACTTGGTTGCTGTCCCTTAGAAACAACCAATTTTTATCTAATATGGTTCTGACGGAATTCCGATATTTATATCATACTGGGCTTGGCCAAATATTTCCCGAAAGTCTTAATTTTGACATTAATGTGCTTATTCCAGTTACTTTAATACAGTTTCATAGTTTTTCGTTTAAGCAAATGTGGGCGATTTATAAAAAGTAATTATTTATTTAAAAGAGTTTGAAATTCTTTTTGGATACTTATATTTTACTAACTAAATGATTTTTTAAAAACTACAAAAATGACGATTTTTTACTGTTGAATGCTTTAATAAAATTCTGAAAAACTTTGGAAAATGCAATCTGTTTTAAATATTGATCATGTATATTTGATTGCATAACATTTAAACAAATGCTTTTCTTTTCTAATTATTTTTAAATTTACAAACATCATTTGATAGATTTTGAAAAAAAAATGAATTTAAATTCGTGAACTATCCATATCTTCTGGGCTTTTCTATTTCAGGGTGATTTGGCAATTACTTTGACTTTTGTTCACATTGTTCTGTTTTTGAGGTTTATTACCTGCTCTGTAGAATATACCACCAATAATGTACATTCGAGTCTAAAATTTTCAAATAGCACTTCAATGCAAAAACGTGATTCTATCTTTCCACAATGCTTATAATGCAGAATATGTTCCAGGAAAGTGTATTACAATGCAGATTATTTTAAAAGAAACGAAATTCTACATACGTTCATCAAACAAGCTGTAAGGATATTGAATTACAACCTATAGGTATCTGTCATCAAAGACGAAAATAAACATAACTGATGTCTACCATCTCTTACTTCCAAATAAGCTGATTAAATAACAGATAAGCCCAATGATTTCAGTTGCCTTTTATTTGTCTTCAAATTCTAAATCATTGACAATTATGGCATAATTTGATAAACTGACGTAAAAATTTCGATATAATTAAGAATAATTAGAAATTGTTCATGCCAAGATGCTCATAAACTTCCTTTTGAAGAAATATGCAGTAGTGTTTTTAAATTCGGTTAAAAATTGTAAATTAATATTTTGATTGTTCTTGAGTTTCCCTTATAAAAATCATTATATTATTTTAGTTATACAACTAAAATAAGATTTTTTAGCATTTTCTTTTACAAAATAATCTGCAGAACCTGATAAACATATAATACATTTCAATAAATTATTCCAAACGTCTAAGTTTTTTACATAGGGCTTTCAGAAAGTAAGTTACACTTGTCCCGTCATCATTGCGAAAGAAGAACGAAGCTTGCACAAAGAATAAATATAAGTTCTACTGCTTTTAACTGTAGCAATTTCATTCAGATTGTTTGAACCGTTGCTGCGTAGTAAGAGAAGAAATGGCGCGTCAGCTAAAAACTTCCTCCAACGCTTAAGTCCGTGGAACAATACGTTTTTTGTGGACAAAACGCTTAACGAATACAGAAATTTATCTTAAAACATCGACAGTGTGTGGGCCACGTTCAATGTCACGTCCGATCATTGTGAAATGGTCCCAGTGGTTTGAAGACGGTCGAACTGACTTAATCGAATGGAAAATCAAGAAAGGCCAACAATTGTTGAAAGAGTGGACAGCACAGGATTTGCTTCACAATTTTGGATATGAGGTCTGGAAGCATCCGTCGTACATCCCTATCTAACGCCCTGTGACATCCATACATTCAACAAGCTCAAAGAATATTTAAGTGGAAGACAATTTTCCAATGATGTCCTGATTCAGACAGCTGTTCTAAGCTAACTCAAGGAATAAGGCGGGATTTTCTATCGTTAGAGCATCGAGCGATTATTGCTACGTTCCGACAAATGTCTGCAGCGACTGGGAGATTATGTAGGGAAATAATGTGTTGGGTGTGTGTCGCACACACACACATATTGTATTATAGCGCGCTTCTCAATAAAGTGTTTTCTGGCGTACATTGATCGAGTATAATTTATTTTTGAATAGAATATGTTCTAAGTGTCAATACTAAAAATCAAGTTGTTTTTCATTTTACTTTCAAATTGTTAGGAAAAGAATCTTTTTTTCCTTTTGATAATGTTATATCAAAATCAAAAAGGTTTGCCATTATATATTTAGAGTAATGCTGAATCATAAAGAAGGAATATATATATATATATATATATATATATATATATATATATATATATATATATATATATATATATATATATATATATATATATATATATATATATATATATATATATATATATATATATATATATATATATATATATATATATATACATATCTACATATATATATATATATATATATATACATATATATATATATATATATATATATATATATATATATATATATATATATATATATATATATATATATATATATATATATATATATATATATATATATATATATATATATATATCTACAACGCATAATTTGTAATATTTTTTTAAACTCGTATAACCAATATCGATCATTTTCAAATACATATATATATATATATTGTATTTGGTATATATATATACTTTTTTTGATATAAAGAGAGAATATCAAAAAAAGTGATTGCTCTTCAGAGCAAAAATAAAATTAAACTCGTCCTCATATTATTAAAAAATATTTCTTTATTTGCATTTTATTTTAAGACTGGTTGATGGTTCTTTGTATTTATGTAATTTTTGTTTGCATGAATACCTCAGTGGATACATAACTGTAATTTTTGAATTTGTACAATCAAAAACAAATATATTGTCCTATTTTAACATAAAAAATAAAATAAAATATATTTAACTTATTATCATCTTTAAACAATTAGTTTATAATGTAATAAATAAAAAAATATTGAGCAGATAAATTAATGATCAATGTTTTTCTTTTTGAAGGAAATAATTGTAGTGAAATAATTTAATAATTTTGTCTTTTTAGCAGACTCTTTAATAGTTCTGTTAACGAAACTGTATCATCTCAGTGAACATTGTAACAGATCACAAAAACGAATCGTAAATACTTCTAAAATGAATGAAAGGAAAATCCTCAAAAGTATTGAATTTCACCACAGATTTAGGAATTACAAACTGATAAATATGCCATATCACAATTACTTATTTCAAGATTTTACTTTACAAAATAGAAAATATTAAGTTCCCAAAAGAAAAACAAAATCAGAAGCCTATAAACCAAAATTTACTCAAATAATTCTTGCTACTTCACAAGTCTAGAAAAAAACAGCTTTTGATTATAAATTTCTCGAAATATTCATAAGTTTCTCAATTTTGAAAATGATCGTTATTGGTTATATGAGTTTAAAAAAATGTTAAAAACTATGAGTTGAATTCTGGCGAGAAATTTCAGCTGCCTAAATAACTCAATCAATTACGGTTTCAGATATAACAAAAGTACACATTTACTGCTGAAAAACATCTTCTTTTAAAGCGATGGAAATATGCATTTTTTTAAATTATATTATTTTTAATCTTCATATAAGATTCAGTAAATTAAAATGAAAATTCATAGAATTTAATTTTAAGAAATTATGCACTAACTGCACAGAAGCGGTAGTATTTGCTTAAAAAGGCCATTTGTCATACTAGCTTCTTACTCTATAAAAATGTTTTTGGACTTCGATTAACAATTCAAAATGAATATGAATCACCCAAATTATATTAAAATTTTCAATTTTACATTGCCGTCGCCCTAAAATTGCTCTTAAGTTATTTCACGAAAGTCTATTTTGTTTATGGTCAACATGGATCAGAATGTGGTTCGGCAGAGTTTTAGAAATGGTACCCGTAAAGCTTATTGAAATATTGAAAAAATTGAAAAAATAATAATATTAACAGAAATACATTTTAAACTTCTGTAAAAAATTTACTCATACAGTATTGATTAAAACACACTCGATGCAAAGCAGCTCGTCTTGATAGCTGTATAAAGTTGTAAGATACTGTGATCATGAGAAGATTCCTCTCCTTGCTTTCAAATCATCAGCTCTCAAATGAGGAATACATTCTGGATGGCTATCTGGTTCGATTGATATTATAGGACCGACTGTGGAGTTCTTTGATGAAATTAAATCATTGACTGCTCTATTATTATACGAATATATTTTTTAATTAATTACATTAACTTTTCCTATTTTGATAGTAATACATCGAACTTTCAACATATAATACAAGTTCTGTTTATTCCATTGAATTGAGATAAAATTTGTGTAAGTTAAACATTTCTATCTAGTATTTTTAATGGCAAAAACACACATACATCAAAATATCAAAAAGAAAATATCTCGAAAAGATTTTAATTCCTTTAGTTTTTCATTTGAAATTATGTGAATGAAAAGTAATTAAATATTTTTTCTGATGGAATTATTAATCAAGAAAACTAATTTTACTTTCCTCCTCAATGTATCTTAAAAATATCACGGAAACAAATATTTATTTCTTTTCATGCATTTCAGTATTACTCCCGCTACGGAGAAAACGTCACATGGGAAATCAGTAGGATTTATTATTTAAATTTATTTACTATTATTATTATTATTTATTATTTAACTTTTATTTATTTAGAAGAACAATGCCAAAAATATAAAATAATATTTTCAATTAAATATTCAATACTGTAAGTAAATCAATGACTTTTAAGTATTAATTTAAATAATTAAAATTTTTCTCTCTTCTCGTGAGATGCGTGGATAAGGTTCTTGTTGAAATGTTTTTTGAAGGTAAATGTTCAAATTTATTCGTATAGTTCCCACTTGTAAACTAATTTGTAAAACAGTGTGAAAGAAATTACACTTATCCTGCCATAATGACAAGTAATTTTTAAGCGGGTTCCATATTTAATATTAGTTACAACTGAACAACAAATGAATAAAGATATATCTATTGAATTTCTTCCCTTTTGCATACTGAGGTAAATTTCCAGGATTGTTCCATGGCGACATGCAAATAAGAACAATTACCTATGAAAACTCCTTCCAAGAAGCATATATAAGCAAGCATTAAATCGGTCTGTTATATTTATGTGATCCCCTCTATAATATTGGAAAAAAATTTATTTAATTTATCAAATACAATTTTTTCGATATTCAATGAAGAAAAAAATTATAACCCTCCATTTTAAATAAGTTTATATCTTATATTCTGTTTTTATTTCCCTATACTTTATGAAGAACTTTGTATATAATAAACTTCGGTATTACCCATATGATTGATTAATTGATAGATTGAATATTATTTTACACTGTGTCAAAATATTTCTATATTTCATCCCATCATTTTTAACACACTTGTGTTTGTCGCAGTCCAAAAAAAGATTCAATAAAGGTTTTCTTGTATTTTTTGTTGATTTTCAACGTCACATTATTAATCCATGGTACTTGATTTATTTTTCTAAAGAACTTATTCTCTATGACGCATATCAAGTGTTTGACTGAGTGTATATCATCTAAGTTCAAAGGGAAAATTCACGTAGGGACTATAAAATTTACTTTCCCAGAAGTGGTTATCGAGATCTATGATTAAATTTTTATGTAATCAAGGATTCGGTACTTGTGTGACAACATGGCTGCAAGCCAGACAGTAAACATTGTTACAAATCTACAGTGTTTAAGGTTACTAACTAATTTTGATTTAATGCAATTTTATCTTTCTAGAGAGAGTCATGATTCACAATTTCTAATATAATATTTCAGAAAAGGCATTGCAAACTTAAGGTGACAAAGTACAGTTTTGAATCCTCCAAATTTAAAGTTGCAGAAGGTCTAAATTTTAAAACTAATTTTTAACATTTTAAATGACGAGTAATGTGATTAATAAGTTAAAAAATATATTAACAGAATAAAATCTATAGTTATGACTAATCCTAAAAAATGGCACAGTATTTTATGCAATCATTCAGTAAATACAATTACATTTATCCAAACATTACTGATGCATCCTCACAAAAAAAATCCAGAACACAGGTCAATTTTTGAATTTCTTTAGACAAGTTTTGCTAAAGTTTAGTTATTACCAAAAAATTCATTATTTACACTATGTTACGAAAACAATTGTCAAATTAATGACCATAATAGTTTATAATGATTTTTTGCAGCATATATAATTCAATAATTAAAAAAAATTTTTCATCCAAACAGTTCATAAAAAATATCAAAATCGTCTATTTTAGAACAACAAATGCACCTGTTTTTGGTAAGTATTTAGATTCTTTCCCAAAAATTATTTTTCAGACTGCAGCATTCAGAAAAAATATTATTGGTCCTTTATTTTTCAAGAAGGATTGTTAATGGCTGAGACAGATATTCATTGGAACAATCTCTTTATATCCCAGATCTTGAGGAAAAACTCTTTGCTACAATTCAAACATTTTAAGGTTTGAACACACCGCACTCTATAGCAATGTATCTTTTGAGAATTATATCGGTATTTTGGAATATAATCTTTTTATAGTTACATAAATAAATGTATTCAGTACTTCGTACTATCAAAATAGAATGAATCAAAAATAATATACAACAATATATCAAAAGTAATATTGAACACTGTATATCAAAGGTATACAGTGTTTAATATTATTTTTGATACATTAGGTGGTTTTTGTGGCGTGTTTATTATGGTGATTTGCAAAGGATAAATATCTAATTTACTTTAATTATCTGTGTTGAGTTTAAAATCCTATTTTCTTTTCTTAGCACTTTGTTTCAATTTTTTTAATTTTTTAAGTATAATTTTTCAACAGAACTTTCCTAAACAAAATTCTATATATGAATTATTTGATTTTTTATGTATATTGTATTTAGATTTACAATATATATATATATATATATATATATATATATATATATATATATATATATATATATATATATATATATATATATATATATATATATATATATGATAGATAGATAGATAGATAGATAGATAGATAGATAGATAGATAGATATAGCATTTTTACCTCATTTTCTATCAATCATGTGTTAAGATAATTAAAGAAATAATAAACATTCAGGAGTAGAATTATAATATGTAATAAATTGCGAAATTCCTTTTATGTGAAAAATTACAATTGAATTTCAAATATTCTTGTCTGTAATTTGCTTAAATATCAATATTTTTTTAATTTTATATACATTTCTGTCATTTCAATTATTTAAATATAAAAATGTGCAAACGAACTAATAAATAAAATATGTTGTAAGCATTTTTTTTAAAAAACAAAAAGTAGTTTCGTAAACAGGTCATGTCAAGGCACAACTTTCTGTTAAATGTAAAGAATACGTAATGATGCAATTCTACGAAATAAATTACTGACTCTATACAGCATGTGAGAATACTAATCCTAGAATAAATAATACCGGCTGACGTACGAACAAATAAAAAAATGTTACAGATAAGTTTTCTTCCCGGAATGTATGCACATAACTAAAAGCTGTTGCCACTTTCCGTCGATAAAAAAATTAATTTAGGAAGAATAAATGTTCTAATAGCGTTGAAGCAGGTGTTATTCAAAATCGTTTGTTATGAAGTTATACAAGCATAAATATTTTATATGAAGTCAAGGAATAATTCTAAAATGGAAATTTACCA
Source organism: Latrodectus hesperus (assembly GCA_037975125.1). NCBI lineage: Eukaryota > Metazoa > Arthropoda > Arachnida > Araneae > Theridiidae > Latrodectus > Latrodectus hesperus. The sequence goes on along the minus strand of JAJQOW010001034.1, from coordinate 3,409 downwards.
TGCAAGGGGAAGAGGAAAAATAATGTAAAAAAATGGAGGAATCAAGTTATATTCTTAAAAAAAAAAAAGAATTTAATTTTTGAAACTGAAGCAACATTCAAAATATTTTATCATTAACTATCAAATGCTCAATTCTTGTTTATATACATTGTTACAAAGAATGCCAAAAGGAAATAATGTCTCAAAGCTAAATTTGTTTTACTCATATTATATAAAAACATATTTTAAAATAAAATAAACAAATTCACTAAAATAAATTAATTCAATGTTTACATTTTTTAAACTTTGAGTTAATTTTATTTAGTCCATTCATATTTTTTTTGGGGGGGGAACATTTTTTATTTTAATAACAAATGGAACCCACGAAACAAATTACGTGAAGCAAATTATAAATACGCCAAAACTTTAGTGGCAGGTGAAAATTTTAGCAACGAAAAACGAAACACTTAGAGCATAAAAGCAAACAAATTCATTCTCAGAAATTTACGATCGTGGTTAACTTTGCCTCAATGTGAAACAAAAAGAGCATTATCAACACTCTTCTCACAAGTATTTAAATGAAAAAAATACTTAAATATTAGAAAAAGATATTGCACGTGTGTCACAAATCATAGCATACAAAAACGCAAACTTAAATTTGATTTGATAGCAATTAAAAATTTAGTATTTAAAATATTACCTATTTTTTATTTCAGAGTTTCTAATTTGGCATTTATTTATGTAAATTATTAACATAATTTTATACTTTTGCAATACACTATATGCAGTGTTCTTTAATAACGATAAAATGTTAAGATTTAAATTTCAGTTTTCATGTTTCCTTACAACTTACGCATATTCATTAAGATTAAGATCTGACATTTTGCTAAGACAAGAAAATAACTGAATACAAAGATTTCCGTTGTAACATTTAATAATGTAATTATGGATAAGTATTAATGACACACGAGGAATACAAATTAATAAATAACTCTAGATAACAAACTTGATTACAAAAGTCTCTCTACCAAGATCCTCTAACTCATTAAACTTCCTTTATATTGCTTTCTTTGATCGTTTAATGAGTTTTAACTGCACAACTTGCTCAATTTTGCTTAAATATGTGTCCCCAAATTATAATATATAGAAAAGTTTCGAAAGTTACCAAGATACAATTGCTAAATAGGGTTCTTCTTTTCTTTGTTGTAAATGGCGATTTTTATAGATTTGAAAAAAGTATTCCGGATTATTCAGAGAACATAATTTGGAAGCTATTATATAAATTGAATATCGGAATTATGCAGCCCATTTTTTTATATTTTTGAGAGAATAGTGGATATTTTAGTAGAAATTATGACTTAATACTTCCAGAATTCAATTAATAATAAACATTTTTTAAATTTAATGCTATTTTTTGAGGTTTTCATCAGGTTTGCTGCAAATTTTGAAGCAGTTGAAATTCCGATTGAAAAATATTTTTAAATACAGCATTTTATTTTCAAAATGCATTAGACTTCTGATAAAGGGATTTTCATTTGAAACATATGTATGTGAATAATATATATATATATATATATATATATATATATATATATATATATATATATATATATATATATATATATATATATCACTTAAAACCTTAGTCGGACTTTTGCACATGCTTTTATAAAAACTTGAAAAAAAACCGAATCTATATAGTTTTCTATCCATTGGAATATAAAATTCATATAATGTACCGAAATATATATAATCCTTCTATTTATTTTAGCATAAAATTAATAACATTTTAAATGAAATTTTACCGGCGTAAAAGTAAATACTGAAAGTTTATTTCTACATTTTATTCAAACGCTCGTGCGTTATTTAGTCAACAGTTTACATAAAATTTTTTAACAACAAGAAACGCAAACTTTTAAAACATTTTTCCTTATATGTGTATCGATGATTGAATATACTCGTATCTTGATGACTGTGCAATTTAAATTTCCCCATCTTTTATGCAAGCAATCTCAGTTTGATTTGATGGATTCTTTTGAAACTAGTTTCAAGAAAATGTCATTTCTCAAGAAGTGCATTTCCCCTTTCATAATGTGACTTATTTTGTTTTCAATTACTTTTTTATATAAAATAAAATTTTAAGTAAAAAATTAAAAAGAATGTATTCTAAAATCAGTTGAAAAATTTTCCTTAACTAACGTTAGACCAAAATTAAGAGATTTATAAATATTGTCTTTTAAATTCTATAGGAAATGGATTGTAAATAACTAGATTAGTGTCATTATATAAAACATTATTTTCAAATTGAATTTATTTCCAAATTCTAATTTTATTTATATACCTAAAATATTTGCTTGTGACAATAATTCAGCTTTCTAAGCTAACATAATAGTTTACTTATGAAAAGAAGTATTCACACTTTACCAAACAATTATAAATGGAAGGAGTCATTTTATTTAACTTTCGTAATGTTTTCTTTGTTTAGCAGCATTGCGTTTGTATTATACAAAATTTTAAATATGACTAAAAGTAATTTTAAGATAACAGATAAGATACGATGAATGATTTTGCATAATAAGCAAATATCGTTGCAGAGATGAAAATTGTTTCTTAGCAAAAGTACATTGAACCTGCTTGTCTAAGACCTATATAGTTTTAATTAAATCCTGAAGTTGGTTGGTAATAAATGGAGCAAACTGCTGAGAGAAGTTTTAATTTTAATCATCGCTGCATGAATAAGCATGTCAAACGAGCGAAGTTTCCTTTAATCTCTTCTTAAACAAGTAGTTTCAGCTTCTGAAGCATAAACCGATCGTCTAATATCTTGTGTTCTGGAAATAACTTGAGATTAAATATTTTCCCTTTTAGTTTTAATTAAAGTGTTTGAATATGCATTATATATATATATATATATATATATATATATATATATATATATATATATATATATAAACAAAAAGTTGATTCTAGTGTTGAAATTATATAATTTAAGCTAATAGAATGGATAATGAATCAGTAAATTTTACAATTTAATAATATCTAAGCATCATGTCGCTTACTGTCAGAGATGTTTGTTGTAAAAATTGCAAATCACTGGTGCAATACAAAAATTGATATGAATCATTCTTTCCACTCCCATAATGAAAAAAACATGACATTCAGTATGAGATCAACAACTAAATCTTAACATTTAACACAGTGTGAAGCATGATATTTGGCAGTTACTTTGCAAAGATATATGTGTGTCAACAATTAACATAAAATGCTTTATTTCTGATGAAGGGTTGAAAAAGAACTTTCTTTTCTAATAGAAACTGGAGATTTGTAAGAAACTTCGCAAATAATTCTATCAGCCGAAATTCTTTTAGCCATAATAAATTTGAGAATAAAAAACTATCCGTGGTGAGTAGCTAACACTGTACTTCAAAAA
>JAJQOW010001033.1:0-67416 GCA_037975125.1 Latrodectus hesperus | reverse complement strand
TATAGATCCAAATACACAGAGTCAATGCTAAAGTGAAAAAAGAACCAAATAATAAAAATACATTGCTGTTGTATTTGTCATTAGCTGAAAATCAGTATTTATATGATAAATATAAATATGTATGTAATATTTTTAGTTTGAATGAAAACAGATATAATCTCTAGAAAATACTAAGTACTTCCTTGAAAATATTTTTAGCATATCACGCATCTAAATAATATTCATAAAAGTATGATGAAAATACGTATTTAATTTACAAAATAGGTTCCTTAAAATTTTCATATATATATATTGTAAAAAAATATATAAATAAGTATATATTACGTAAATAACAATGCGCGAAAAATATATACGTCACAACCTGTCTACTAAAAATGTCTTGCCCTGCATTTTTCATCACACATCAAATGCTCACTAGCGAGAAATTCATCTTTTAGCTGACAAAACTGAGGACAAGGAATAGTTTTCAAGGCACCAGAATTTCATAAAACATATGCCTAGAAGCTAAGATAAAACCTTTATGGATAGCTTTATTTATGGACTGCTTCAATAAATGCCTTTATGCTTTTTATGACTTTTCAGCCATAGCATTTTCCAGACACGAAATCTATGGTATTCTGGTAAATTCTTCTAAAGTAAGTATTCTTTAGATGTCCTCAGTATTTTTCATGCGGAACTACTTCTATATCCACGGATAAAGGATTTCATAAAATCCAAATAAGGTTCCTCGTGGGATAATGTGAAGCATGATCTCAGGATATTTGGTATTCTCAACCAATGAATTTATTTGACAAACTCATAGAAGGTATATCATAGTAAAAATGTGTGGCTTAATTTCGTTGTGATTTTCTTGTTTCCATCGGCCAAAAAATATAAAATAAGATAGTATATTTTTTGTAGCAGTTTTCCTTTTTATATCCTTCTCCTATGTGCATATATATATATATATATATATATATATATATATATATATATATATATATATATATATATATATATATATATATATATATATATATATATATATATATATATATACATATATATATATATATATATATATATATATATATATATATATATATATATATATATATATATATATATATATATATATATATATATATATATATATATATATATATATATATATATATATATGTCATTGGAAAACAAAAACACTACTTATGAAGCATTTATGAAATATGATTTCTTTTAAGAAAACATTTTATTTAAATAGTTGATGTTCTATAAAATATGCTCTGAAACACAATGCTATAGATTTATGTTGAAATATTTGTGGCATTTTATAGTTTTAATAACAAATGCTTACAAATTATATTTTAAGGACTAAAGCAACAAATTATAAATAGTACTAATAGATAATTTTTTTTAAAAAATTTGGTTTCAAATTCTAAATTTAGATCTAGGAAATATTTAATGAAACTAAAAGAATAGATGTCAATTTAATGTGAACGTTATTTTTAAGATGACAGTTTCGTCAAAATTCTATATCTTCTATAAATATAAAATTAAAGAATGTAAGAATTTTTTTAAAAAAATTAAACCTTTATTATATCTCAAAATATATAATGAATGTTGATATCATTTAAAATAAATTATGGTTTTTAAGATATTACCTTAGTTTCCGGACTTAAAATCCGTAGATATTATGATTTTTATAATGACATGCGTATGTGTGTGTTGTATCTTCTTCTGTTCGTTAAAATTCTAAGTATAAATTAAAGTAAATTAATTGAGCAAGATAATTTTTTAAATACCATTAAACTATCCATCTTTGATTAAGATTTGTTTGATATCATGTTTCACGGTGACAATGTGTATCACAAATTTCTCAAGAAATTTTAAGTACTTTCAATGATTTTATGATGGAAGAGTTCTTTAGGTAAGTTATCTACCGGAGATAATTCACTGAGACGAGCGCAATTAAAAAATTGCTTATAAATTTCAACAATTTCAACTAAATGTGTTACCAATATTAATTGCAATTCAAATCAATACTTCCATGGTAATTTTGATTTAGTACTATGCCCAATAACAGTGATTTACTGTCTCAGAAGTCAGTATTTCTTATTAATTTTTTCTTTCACAAAACAATTATGTTTCCAATTATTAAAAGTTCATTTATGCGAAAAATTGACAAACAATATACTTTCTATATATCACACCATTATTTTGTAAATATGGACTTGCACACAGTGTAACGTTTTAAATAGTTGCACAAGTTCTAAGTAATATAATTACTTAAAAAGGGACCGAATTTTGTAAGTCCAAGTAAAATCAAAGTATTGAGATCTTCTAATATTCACAATTTAAATATTAAATAGTAAAATCTCTTTTTATTATAAAATCATTTTATATGTTTCAGCATTTATGTAAATTTAGTATATTACAGTCAAATCCATTACTTAAAAATGAATCACAGAAACTGATTGAAAAAGTAATTAAAAGGAAAACTAAATGACACAAAATGAGTGATATTTTTACAGACAAGATGCGCTAATATATAAAAGTAAATTTCAATTATTATGTAATTTGAAAAGCCAAACTTAAATGCTTTACATTCAGTAATGCATTTAATAACAAGTTCAAGAAGTATGCAGCTTGTCTTCTAAGAATAGCATTTCAATTTAAATCATCTTCGAAATATTGCTGTAGCCAAGCTATCTAAATGACATTCCTTTCTATTCAGATGTGTTGAGAAATTTATTGAGATGTGTATTTAGAGAATCATTTAGGTACTTACAGAATATTGACTGATTCACGCAGAGTGAAATCTTTCGTGATCATGCTAATAAATGATATTTGATATTTATCAAAAAAAGTGTATTATTTAGCTGCTATAGCACTTTATCTGTACATTTTATTAAGCTGTTTCATTGTCAACAATATGGAATCCAAATAATCTGATATTATAAGCAACGTGACCCCAAGTTTCAATATCACATTGTCAACTGATATTGTGTTGCGGCTTCATGTATTTTTTTTTTTTTACCAAACCTCATTTTTTAAATAAAATTAAAAAAATCTGGTAAAATAATTATTTAACTTTTTTGTGTTTTTAAATTACCGTATTAAAAATATGTTTTCTACCTTTCTTCAAAGCATAAAAACATTTCGCTGTTTATTCCCTCAAAAAATTAATTTAGCCCCGTCAGCCATTCAACTGATTGTTCTGCAAGTGGTCTTTGCACATAATTTTCTTCTCATTTGATATCTCAATCTCATTTTCATTCTCAAAAATTTCATCATCCGTTGTTTCTGCAGTACACATATCACATGTGAATCTATATTGAAGAAATTCTATAAAGAAAATGTTGGTCATTTTTGGATATCATCTATGTACATGACCAATCTTCGTTGAAGTCATCATGTAAACTAACTTGGCTTTCTTCTGCTAGGTTATGATCTTTAAAACTTTTTTGTACCGGCGGTACCACTGTTGTACCACGCAAGTGAGTGTCTCAGAAGACGGCTGTAGTACAGCAGTTGTACCATGGATTTTTCCCCTTTCAAGGGCCTGACCCGCTCAAATTTCTTTGGTTAGTTGAGGGAGATATAATTGCTGCTCTATTTTGTGTAAAAGTCGTAAAAATTGGGGACTTGTGTGAGGGGAGAATTTTGGCGAAAACGGTTTTGTTGGCTCCTCTTTTTAAAAGAAAAGCATATTCATCCTCACCTTAGCAAATACTTTAGCACCTTAGCAAATATATATAAGCTCACTTTAGCACTGTAATTATTTACTTTTTGTCACTAGAAATAAAAGAAAAATGAAAATGAAAATACTTCTATTCATAAATTGAGATGCGGTAGATATTTAAGAAAATTGCCTTATAGTTGTGTCAGTCTTTCTTCTACGATGTTTTTATTTCTGTATGAAATAAAAATAATCACGGTTTTGATTTTTTTAAATAATTTTATAATCATAGCTTTATAAAATAAAAAAACATTGTAGAAAAGAAATCATTCCCAATATAAAGATAATATTTGGGAGTACGCGTACCTTCCTGGGGCTTGAGCAGCCACCAGGTGGTGGATAGCCGAATGTCCTGTAGAAATGACAGGATAGCCTTGAATATAGAATCAGAGGCCGTGAACCAGCTCCCGTAAACCCTGGTGTTATGCGACCCATGCCTAGGGTTATTTGGCACCGCGGTAATGTTGTCTTAACGGAGCCTCTAGTTGCCTGGTGAACTTCTAGAGTAATTTGCCTTGCCCAGTAACTCAGGCAATGCTGGGTGGATTGTCTTATTACCTGAGCTTATTGACTGTTATTTTATGGCTGAAAAGAAAATAAAAATAACAAACCTTTCTCCATTTGCAGGTGAAAACTCTGAAGCAGACCTTGCTGGAAAAGACAAGGGAACCCAGAGGCAATCTAGTGAAGGGGAAGCGATGAATCCTTCACAGGAGGTAGAAATGACCCTCCAAACCATCTTCTTCTGGTGAGAGTAAGGAAGCTATCGCTAGCATGACTGACTCTCTGACCAGAATCAAGCTTAAAGAGACTTTCTGGTGCCCAGAAAAGGAAGCTGGTGAAGGAGAGCAAAATCGCTGAGGGGACTTGGGTTGAAAAACCCAAGGCAACCAAAGGCGAGAAGTGTCCCGCCAACGGGACGAACCAAGGCAAGGCCGGAAAAGCTGCCAAGAGAGAAGGACATGGGGGACTTACTTACAGGGCGGCTCTCACGGCGATCAAGATGGCTGTGCTCATAGAGGGTCATCCGGAAAAACGGTTAACAGAGGAACAGGCCTTCGACCTGGAACTCTTGTTAACCAGGAAATTAGGAAGGAATGAGGAGGGTTTTGCCCCAATCTTCCTACCCTGTAAACTTGAGAATGGGGCACTTACTATCAACTGTGCAGATCTGGAGAGCTCAAAGTGGCTGGAACAGAATGTCAGTGATATAAGCCCTTGGCGGGAGCAAAAACTCTTGGTGGGTGAGGCAAGGAAACTTGTCAGAATCACCAAGATAATTGCAAAACTACCGAAAATATGTAATGAACTGGAGCCTAAAGAGCTCCTGAGAAAAATCGAGGCTCAGAACGGTGGGGTCACTCCATTGGAGTGGAACGTTCTTAACATTAAGAACGACCCATCTGGGCGGACCATCGTTCTTAGTGTGCCTGAACTAGATGCTGGCACACTTTGTGCAAGGGGATATAAGTTTCATATTGGACTTCACCAAGTGCAGGCTAAAGTACTTGATAAACCTGCTCCTGCTGATGGGGGTGAAGGTAGTTCAAGCCAATCTCCACCACAGTAGAAGTTGTACTACTAACCTCAGTAAGAAGTTTCTTGCTGGGGATATACACCTGGCCCTGATTCAGGAACCCTGGTTATTTAGGGGGAGAATCAGTGGCCTCAAAGGAACTAAAGGTAAGCTTATCTATTGTACCAATGGTAACGCTAGAACTTATAAACTCTTACATAAAAACATTGAGGTTTTTACCCTCTCTGAATTTATCCTTAGGGACTCAACATAGAGGGTAAGGACAGAGAAATTGTTTTTGGCTCTGGATACCTGCCCTATGAACAGAAGGCTCCACCTGGCCATTCTCTGCACAAGCTCATGATCTTTTGCAGAGATAACAACTTACAGGTAGTCCTAGGACTAGACTGTTATGCTCACCATGTTGTCTGGGGATGTACGGACACAAATAAAAGAGGTGAATACCTTTTAGAATTTATTCTAAACTATGGGTTAGATATTCTAAATGAGGGAAACGAACCAACTTTTATTACTTCAAATCATTCTGAAGTAATTGACATTACTATAGCGACAACGCTGATTAGTAAAAATATAAAAAATTGGAAAGTATATGGCAGACCTTCTGGCTCAGATTATCAAAACATCCATTTTAAAATTCACTCTAATGTGTGTCTGGATCGCATATTCAGAGACCCAGTTAGGACGGACTGGAAGAAGTTCCAGGAGGCACTAACTGGGTTGGTTGAGCTCGAGAACAGACCTATTAGAGACAACTACGATCTAGAAATTACCTTCTGCAGAGTAGTATTCTAGATTCTTATCATAACAATTGCCCTATTCGCACTAGGAGAGCTAAGCTCCAATGTCCTTGGTGGAATGACTCTCTAGCAGCCGAAAGAGCAAATGTTAGAAAACTTTTAATAAAGCGAAGAAAAATGGTGAATATGAGAAATATAAAACGGCCCTCACTAATTATAGCAAACTTGTTAGAAAAAGCAAAATTAACTCCTGGAGGAAGTTCTGTAAGGAGATAGATTCTATTTCTGAAGGAGATAGACTCCAAAAACACCTTAAAAGGGATGAACCTATTTTGGTTTTCACCCTAAAGGACGAGGAGGGTAATTTTGCTGCTTCTGGGAAAGAGGTTATGGAAATTATGACCAAAACCCACTTTCCAGGAGGTAGAGATATTTATAGCAACGAAGGGGAGCACTGCATTGGCTCTTTGCAAAAAGTCAATAGCGATCAATGGACCATCGTTAAAAATATCGTAAACTACAACATTGTTAAATGGGCAATCTTTGCCTTTAAACCTCTGAAAAGCCCAGGGCCTGATGGAATTATGCCCATCAGGATCCAGAAGGCAGAGAGGGTTGTTATACCAGTGCTAACTAGAATTTACAGAACTAGCTTGGCACTGGGTTACATACCAACGATATGGCAAAAGACTAGGATTGTTTTCATTCCTAAACCTGCAAGGATACCTATGACCAGGCCAAATCTTACAGACCAGTCTTTCTTCATTCTTTCTTAAAATTATGGAGAAAATCATTGATCGGCATATTAAAGATTACTTGGGTAGTAATAGTCCCTTGCATGCTCTTCAATTTGCCTATCAACCCGGCAAATCTACTGAAACCGCTCTACATCAGCTAGATTCCAAGATTGAAACCACTCTGGATCAAAATATATTGCCTTGGCAACTTCCCTCGACATCCAGGGTGCCTTTGATAACACTTTCCATTCATGCATCCTCAATGCACTTAGAGGGGCAGGGATTAATCAGACCCTGTGTACTTGGATTGAGGCCTTAATTTCGGATAGATATATACAAATGAACATCTTCGGTGAATCATTTGAAAAAAAAAGACTACTAGAGGTTGTCATCAAGGAGATGTTCTGTCACCATTACTTTGGAACCTAGTTGTAAATAGCCTTATAAGACATCTAAATGATAGGAGCTATTATACGGAAGGGTATGCTGATGACATTGTCAACCTTATCCTTGGCAAAAATTTCGACATATCTTGTCATCTCATGCAGGATGCTCAAAGTTATGTAGGTCAATGGTGCATCGATAAGGACCTGATGGTTAATCCTCAGAAAACCTACCTTGTACATTTTACATGCAAAAAGAAACGGAAAGGTTTTTCATACCAAGACTTTTTGATGTTGAAATCAATGTGGCTTCAGAGGTGAAATATCTGGGCATTTATTTAGACCAGAAACTCACCTGGAATGAGCACATTAATGATAAAATTAACCGAGCAAAGAAACGCATTATGATTTGCAGGCGAATGCTTGGTAAAAACTGGGGTTTACATCCAAAACTGATGTTATGGATGTACACAGCTTTTATCAGGCCCATTCTCACATATGCCTGTGTGATCTGGTGGCTTAAGATGGAACAGAAGACTGTGATTGACAGACTGGGAGGTCTACAAAGACTGGCCTGTCTCTGCTTCACGGGAGCAATGTCCACCACGCAAACCAGAGAATTGGATATTGTGTTGGATCTGACTCTCTTGGCCATCTTTATCTGCAGCACTGCAAGAATGACTGCATACAGAATGAAGCTGCAAAACCACTGGTACGACCAGCCTGTTGCCAAAGGGCACAGGGGCATCACCAGGAAAATTCAAGATCCTACTTTCCTGATGCCCTCACACATCATGGAAAAATCATACATAATTGATAGTACATTTGAAATAGTTTTTCCAACTAGAGACAAATGGGATAATAACATGTTTGAAACTAAAACAGGAGATCTAATCTGGTACACAGACGGATCACTGAAGAACAGCCTCTCAGGACTGGGAGTATATGGCGCGTCACCAAGAATTAGCCTGTCTGTAAGCCTTGGGCGATACGCTACGGTTTTCCAGGCAGAAGTTTTGGCCATTATCCACTGTCTGCGACTAAATATGAGGAAGGGCTACTACGGTAAGCGGGTTCTCATTTTAGTGACAGTCAAGCCGCTTTAAAAGCGCTTAATTCTTTCGAACTCAAATCTAAAATGATTTTGGAATGTAGAAACCTTCTTACAGAAATGGCAACTAGAAACAAGGTGATCCTTGTATGGGTGCCAGGGCACAAAGTTATCGAAGCTAATGAATGGGCTGATGAGCTTGCTAAACAAGGATCGTCTTTTGTTCCCTTTGAATTAGAACCTTTTTGTGGGATCAATTTGAAGACCGCAAAAACCAATGTTCTTAAATGGGAAAAACGGAGGATGTATGAATCTTGGCTCAACACTCTGGTCAAACCCATGCTAAAAGTATGGTCTGTGGATCATCAGCGAGGATTGCCTCTGAAATTCTTAGACGCTCTAGGCAGAAGATACGTTTAATCGTAGGCTTCCTAACTGGGCACTACAATTTCAGAAAACACCTCCATAAAATGGGACTGTTTCAGCAAGACCCTATCTGCAGGAAATGTCATACACAAGAGGAAGCGGCCAGGCATATCATTTATGAATGCGAGGCTCTTAACCTCCCTAGATTAACTTCTATAGGCATCCTCCATACTAGAGAGTTACACCTAGACTCCATTAAAGGACAATCGGACTTAATTAATAAAGTGGGTGACCCGAGTAACTGGAACTAAAACATTGGATTTGGAGTTAATGGTACTAAATGCTGATTAAAGCAGAGGTGCCAATGACATACAAACCCAACTGGAAGAAGAAGAAGATAATATTTTCTTGCTAATGTTCTGATAAGAATTTTATAAAAATATTTTCTGAGACTAATACGAATATATTTTGGAATGTACTATTTGAATGAACATTTTTCAAGTTCTCAATCATTGAAAAATGAACAGAATATTACTATTTATTGTATGACAAATGCAAATTTTATTAAACAATCAACCCAAATGCTACATATAAAAAAGAAACTCAAGATTCGTCTGGCTACATTCATTATACAAAATATTTCATATTTAGTTACAGAAACACACAGAAAGGAAAAATCCATTTTTAAGCTTTTTCCTTAAAATAGAAAGATAAAAAAGCATATATTTTAATCCAATTAATATAGAAATTTGTCATAAATAAAATACTTAAATCAAAAGAAAACAGAAATCATTAATGTATTTAACAAACAGATTACTTTTAATCTTTTCCAAATGCAACTTCGGCAATTTGCATGTACTTACTGATAAAAAGAAATATTTGTTTGAAATACCTTTATTTACATTTTTAATACCAGGCATGCTGTTTAAATGAATGTTTTTGAAATATTCATTTAGTTTATTGCTTATCATTTTTATTATAACTAATTGCAAATTTCTTATTTTAATGAAGTCTGTAATTATTTTAAACAATTATTTCAGAAAATTCTCTGTAATAAATAAATATACTCCATAACATAGTTTTGAAACAGACTAAATTTGTTTCACAAATTCATGCATATAATCTTAAAATTCTTATAACATTTCTTAATTTGGTATGTAAAACATCGAATGGAAAAAAAGTCGATTGCTTGTCGATAAGTATAGTATTTATGGTAATCACATTTACATTTTCATGAAAATTACGGCAAACCTAGCACGGTGTATCACCCTCAAAAGATAAAGATTCGTCACGGTGAAAACTTCAGTACTTAAGTGGGGTGAAAATGACCCTCTCCTTTCGATCAAGCAGGTAGGAAATGTCATCTTCTCGCGTTACCGTAAGAGCAGTATTTGAAACTGTGACGCCGGTCTCTAAAGATTAACAACACCTGAACGTTGAAAATATTTCAAATACTGTCTCTTTTTATCGCCATACTAAATAGTTATTTACAAACACATTGCTTTTATAAGGTAAATTTCCTAAAGCGACTCCAACTCCAAATCAATTATCGTTCGTTGCAAAAGTACGTTGTGATATTAGCTCTTCAAGCTGTTGATTATGCCCAGTTCTATGGAATATAAGACAGAAGTTGCATTAGGCTGGAGGAATTCTACACAAATCGATTCAAGATCAGACATTTCAACTTGATCAGTGTTGTTATCCATAGTTAGATGAACTTTACAATTTTCCTATAAAAAAGTCAATCCAAATTCCTTGCCAATTTTTATAACAGTCTTTCACCTTTTTATTTTATCATGATATCCAGCTGATATTTTTAAACATTTTGAAACTTCTAAGCTTCAAATATTCTTCATATGAGAAGCAGAAGCAGTTTTTCAATTCAAGTAATATTGGCTGTAATTATCATTGCAATTATCTGTCGCACTTTTTTACCACCACCATATACAGTCAGTCTTTAAAGCTAAATGTTCTTTCGGATAAGTTCTTAAAAACAAATTTATCGCATTGATTACCACATTGATTACATACTTGATTTATATAAAATATAGAAATCACTACTTCCCGAGTTATACTCGGGAAATAGTGATTTCAATAGATCCCATGCCAATTCCGAAATTTTATTCGCAAAATACTTCTCCCCCGCTATGTTTTACAGATCGGTGTGTCTGTTTTTAATATTTTGTTGACAACCCTCTGATGTTTTAATTTATTTTATGTTCCATTTCATAGCAAGACAGTTTTTTTCTGTTCTTTGCTCAACGATAGTTTTCTATGCATGAAGGCAAATTAGATTAGGATCTATTGCTTAAAAAAGCAAAACAATTCGATAACCAACTGTTTAGATACATAATATAAAAGTTTTAATAACATTACCACATTAACATTGACGCTCATTCTTCATATTTTTCCCAGTCAAGTAAACAAAATTTTCCAGTTCTGATAGTTCGCTTCTCTACAATATTTTTAGATGAAAAGCCTTTTCTAGAATCCTTTGCTGTTTCGAGGAATTTTTCGAGTTTTTAAAATTGCAAATAATGCTCTTTGGGATTAAATATATTTAGGAATTTTTGTCTAATTTAATATTTTCAGTCTATTTTTAGAATTGCCTTTTTTACTTCGGCTGGAAAACAAATTCATTCCTCCAACTGCTGAAAGTCAGCAATGGAACTGGTTAAACCTCCTTCTTGTCAAACGGATTTCATACATTAATTTGTTCAAACGAGATGAAACCAACTATAGTAAAATAACATTCAAACTTTTTATGTTCTTGCTTATGGAGAGTTTTTCCCCTTTGTCTCTTAAGAATTTGATTCGAAACCAGACTTCTTTCCCATCAAATTTCTGTTTCCACAATGTCTGGAATAACTGCATGTGCAGTTACGTTGTTTAATAATAAATTAAATACTCAGAAGTACCACAAAAAAAATAAAAAAATAAATAAATAAATAAAAATATCATATGAAAAAATAAAAACAAAAAAGTAAACTTTTAATCGGAAACGAAAGTTAGTAAAAAATTTGCACGATCTTTCAAAATTGTTGTTCGTAAATGGGAGTTATGTTCAAAAATGCTTGGGAACTAAACACTGAATGTTTCACGTTAAGCTGTCTTCCTAACTTGGGCTTTTGTTCTGCACTGCAGGACTTTCGGGAAGGAAAATAGATTTGGGCACTTGTAAGCGTATTGTTCCCATAAGCTGTGGTTCCATTGAGTTTAGATTATCTTTGATTAGATTTAATTATTTTGCACATCATAATGACTTAATCCTGGGAGAACTAGCGCTTAAAGTAAGGGACCTGCTCAGCCAATTTTGTAAATGAAACCACTAAAATGATTTTTACAATGAAGTTTGGTTAAGGAAACATATTATGCACCTATGAAAAAAATTATTACAAAAAATACAAATAATGTATTTATATTTTTTAAATTATATGTAGTGATCTCATTGCATATGTTTGTATCGAATTTATTGCAACAAAAGCAATTACTTTCTTGTCTGATTTCCTTCGGCAAATATACTATATTTTCATTTGGGAAAATATTTAATTTTTCTTGGTGGCTGAGTGGCATCACTTGATGAGCAATATTTTATTAATTATTTGATCAAATATTATAGGAAGTTATTTGTGATTATTCTATCATAAACTCCAAAGCATGTTCTTTAAATGTGTTACGTCAAATCTTGGCTATTGTTTAATTTTTAGTTCTCCAATTATAAAAATATATTTTTTTCTTATTTTAAGTAACATTTTGCATTTTAATCCAATTTAAGTATATTTATTATTTATTTCTTAAACTAAGCATATTTTCCATTAAAATGATCCATACCTCTACACTTTACTTAAGTAAATGATTTTTAAACCAGTTTGTTTGTATGACTAAACTCTGAATTCGTTTATCATTAAATATCATTATATATTTCTTATTTATACTGATGTACTATTGTAATAAATATAATATGGTTTTGAACTTACAAATTAGTTTCATAAATTTCATTGATGATTTTTTTCTAGAATTTCAATAAATTATCACATTTAAGATGTAGTTTCTATAATACATAGGTACCAAACATTATGTCATAAAACAAATTTCCTTTACAAGTGTATCTCTATTCTTCAGTAGCATCAATCTATATCTTATAGAAAATATATTTTTCAAAATTTATTATAAAAAATGTAGAGGACATTATCTGATGGTAGTTTGCACTAAAATCACATGTTTTGTAAGAACGTTAGAAAATGAAACAGGAAATAAAAAAAATATATGGTTTAAAACAAAATATTTACTCTATACAAATTTACAATTGATTAGTTGTAACATATTACATTCCTCTTATGATATTGGCAATAGTTGTCCGTTAAAATATTTTGAAATAATTTATTTTGCTAATTACATATTTTAAAAATAATAATTAAAGGACGTATAAATTATATATATATATATATATATATATAAATATATATATATATATATAAATATATATATATATATAAATTGCATGAGTTCAAAAATATTTTTAACAAAAGCAAAATAGTTTTTCGTTAACAATTAATCATAAAATAGTTGTGTTTCCCTTTTTTCGTCACAACAATCAAATACACTCACATAAATTACTCAAAATTACGTAAGTGAGTAAATTACAACAATAAAATGTAAAATTTATGTTCTTGTTTGAGCTTTACGTTATGTTGTTCATTTCAGTTTCAGATATTACGCAATACTTTTGAAGCAGTAAACAAGTATACTCTAGGGAATATGTTCAATGGCACCCTAGTGGTTCTAGTGGTTTTAAAGGACGTATAATAGCTTAGGCTGGGTTTGGTTTTAATTACTTTATTTTTGTTTTTCGCATCTACGGCCTTAAGGAAATTGGAATCAAATACAAAAAAAATAATATCATCTAAATTAAACAAGTTACATGATTTATGTTTAAAATCAAGTATAAATGCTTATTGCATTTATACTTTGAGTTTGAATATAACTAGATGCATATTTCATAACAAAATTTTAAAATAAATTCATTGAACTTATTCGCTTTCTAAACATAAAATCTGTTTTATATATTTTCTATAACGTAAAGTTTTATTCATCCAATTTATATTATGCATCAATCGCATTTACAAGTTTATGATTTTCAAAATTGATTTCATGTTTTTA
Source organism: Latrodectus hesperus (assembly GCA_037975125.1). Classification (NCBI taxonomy): domain Eukaryota; kingdom Metazoa; phylum Arthropoda; class Arachnida; order Araneae; family Theridiidae; genus Latrodectus; species Latrodectus hesperus. The sequence goes on along the minus strand of JAJQOW010001033.1, from coordinate 53,727 downwards.
AATAGTAAAAATTGTTTTATAATAATCTATCATATTTTAAAAAAATATAAAACATGTGAGAAAAAAACATTCAATTTTAAATAACATTTGTTTGGGAATTAAGTTCATATGTTAAGAGAAACATATATATTATTAAAAATGTAATCTATTATTTGACAAGAAAATTTTGCAGTGTATTGAATAATTAAAAACCTAATAATTGGGTTGTTATTAATATCTATCGTTACTCAAAATTTCATAAGATTCAACGTTTTTGCGGAAATGTATTTCTGAAAAGTTTAAAAAAATTTGTAAGAAATAACAAGCCAAATAAATAAATTAGTATTAACTGAACTTATTTAAATAAAAAGTCCATTACTGTATCTTGTAATCTGTATAATATGATATATATATATATATATATATATATATATATATATATATATATATATATATATATATATATATATATAGGTTTGTAATATTCTAATATGTAATATTCTAATCCTGATATCAAAATGTTAACATATCTATATTAAATCCAATTTCTTTCTTTGAAATTTTACTGTTAGCCTAATAATTGCCTAATAAGGATTTAATTATGATCAACAAGTTTGACATTATTTAATTATAATATTAGGAAGTATTTATTTCTATTCGAAAAAAATTTAAATCCAGTATTAGTAAAATTGTAAATATTTTTAAAATATTTGCCGAAATAATGGGTATACATGTAAAATTTTTTAAAGTAAAATGAATAATTTTCAACAATTTATTATTTTAAATCTTCATTAAGAATTATACTGATTTAAAACGGAAAAGTTAACATCACAGTCACGAATAACGAAGGTAAAAATCAGATAAATGCTACAAAACGCTTAACTTTCTTTTTTTGACAAAAAGTTTTATCAAATATATTATAAATCGTGATTCTTACGTATTATATACATGAGAATTGCGAAACATAATCTTATACTAGGGAGAAGACCTAATTATGGTGTGGTGTGTTATGAATAAAGTTTCATTAGCTATTTCCGTGATTCTCACTTTAGATATTTGATTTTCAAATTTACAATTGATAAATGAAATTTTATTTTGTAGTATTTGATGTTAATATGGCAGACTACATGATACATAGTGAAATAATGTTGGCATTAATGTTAAAATCCACAATTTATTTGATAGAATCTAGAGAGTTTTGTTCAGATTTAACTGAAAATCTGCCATTTTATTAATGGCTCATAAGAGACGTAAAAGAGTTCATAGTCGTCCTATAAATAAAAATTATATCACTACCAATGTAGGTCAAGCTTAACATATTTCTTGTCCTTTTCTCTGTTACGAAGAACAATTACGAATTGTAAACTGAATATTTGTGAGTAAGTCCGATATCCTCTTGTTGTGATGTGAAATGGATGCATTTTTGCATCTGAGGGTCAAAAATAAAATCAGGATAAAATCAGAATATAATGGTAGGAGTTTAATTTTCGATCATGTGAGAAGTGTATTTATGAGTATAAGTTATTCTATTGCTATAAAAACTACTGAATTTTATATTCATTAGAATGTCAAAATTGAATAATTTTCTCTTCTCTGGATATTCATTTCTGTTTTTATAGTTCTATTACATGGTCTCAGCCAATTTGTTTTACTTTTTAATTATTTCATTTTTGTAATTTTTACACATGGTTTTTTTACATAATAAATTTTTACATAATAATATTTATTTAATAAAACATATTTTTGTTAATAAATTCAAATAAAAAATATTAATGAGGAACTAAAATGCATTTTATTGGGTTATTCAGAAAAAATTAAGAATGTTATTATTTTTCATAAAATTAATAAAAAATGCCTTTTTTATACTGCGTAATGTACAAAGAATAAATTTTTTTGCTATGCATTTTTACTAATCATATAAGAGCTAAATTAATTTTAGAGAAAAAGAATCTTTGTCCCACATTTTCAGGTCAAAAATAAGAAATTTTAAAATGCTGTATTTGATTTTATTAATCTGATAACGTTTTCAAGTTCAACGGAAAGCTTTTGTTTTCAGAAATCCTGTACAAGAAAATATTATACGTAATTATTTTCAAGTTTAATTTTTTAAAAAGTTATTTCCTTAATTTAGTTCCATTTATTTGTTTGTTAAATATATTTAGTCTAAATACACGGTTTATCCACTTAAACCCTTCAAACTAATCATCTTTAGTGCCAAGTGTAAAAAAGAGATTTATAAATATATAGTTTATGTACATAAATCGTAAATTTGATTAACTTAAATACATCAAGATTAAGAGTAAATTATATTTATGTCTCTATTGATCATTTTATAGTTTATATTAACGATAGGATTACTAAAAGTGTGACAGTTTGAAAATTGTTTCTTTTTTAATTCACTTTCATTTAAAAGCAAAAATATAATTTGGATATTAATTAAAATAAAAATTTATTACAAAATTCACTGAAAATTATAAAGCATATTAGAAAAAAATCACTCCCTTTATATAATTAAAACCACAGTTTTAGTGAGTCTTAATTTCAAACGACGTCTTATGTTCTTAATCCATTAAATTAAATTTGTGAAGTAAACTTTCATTTCCCATATGCCAACAAACTTCAAGCACTTTCTGCTGATAGTAATTAAGATCTTCATTGACAATGAATTAAAAACTAAATTCCTAGCAACATCCTTCATTTTCCTCCTTCTACTTTTCACCTTTAAAGAGAGATTAAAATGTCAGCACTTCAAGTGTTCAGAAAGAAGAAAGTGATACGCTGGTTATTTTCAGAGTGGGGGAAAAGAAAACTTTGCTTATTCCCTTATAGATGGCCGGCTTATTGAAAGAGTTTAAGAAATGGTGATTAATGATAATTACTTTTCATTGTGATACATTAGGAAGGGTTGGCTGTTCAGATGCCAACACTTAAAAACATTTTAAAAAATTTTTTAATTCTTATTTTATTCGATAAACATAAAAAAATGAAAATCTTTTTAATTTGAATGACAGTTAAAGTTGGTTGAATCTTCACATTAATGTTAAAAAAATTGTTAAATGTTTTAGGAAAACAATTTACATAGATTAATAATTATTTTGATTAAAAAAATTTAATTTAAAATTATATTGGTATAAAAATTTATTTTCATGATTTTTGCAACAGGTATTAGCTTTAAGTTTTTTTAATATTAAATATTTTGTTTTTGAAAATAAATGTGAAAATAATTTGAACCTATTTATATTATTATGTTTAATATATTAGGATAACATTTCATACTCGTAATAAAAAATGAAAAACTACTAAATATTTCTTATCAAACACATAAAGTATTTATGATGTGGATTGCACATGAAAATTTTCTATTACTAACAGTATTGCTTTCAGATGTAAATATATTTCTGAAATCAAAACTATATTTATAAAAAATTATTTTACGTGAAACTTTACTGGGTTTTATAAATCAAAATTAAGCAATTTGGAGATTTAAAGCAATTGTTAAGTGCCATTATGAAAATATTATATTTGCTCTACTATTAGTGTATCAAAAGTAATATGGAAATGTGTTCCTGCCAAAATCAGTTGCCAGAGTAGCCGACATTATTAGAGATTACCTCTGCCATACGCCTTGGCATCGATTCAAACAAATTTTGGATGTTTTCTTGGGGTAAATCAGACCAAGCAGCTTCCACATGTTGCCAAAATTGACCTAGTGTGGCAACTGGAGATGTAATATGGGTCAATCTTTGAACAACCATTGACACACGTTTTCTATCAGTGAAAGATCCAGGGAGTTAGCAGCCATCAAGGGAAGCAATTCAATCTGGCGATTGACGAAGAACCCTTGGACAATGAGTGCCATGTGTGATCGCGCATTATCCAGTTAAAATATGGTTCTGGTCAAGACCTAAAAATAAGGAAAGACAACTGGATTCAGCAACTCAGAAATGTAGTGCTGTCTGTTTAAAATAACCGCAATGCGTACTAGAGTAGTGTGAGATATATATCCAATACCACCCCATAACATAATATCCGGTGCAGAACCAGTATGGCGGTGCATAACGAAGCTGTTCAGAAGCTTCTCTCCATGGTGTCTCCAGACCCGAATGCAGCCACGGTGGAGTTGCAGACAGAAGCGTGACTCACCAGTGAAGACAATTTCATTCCAATCTACAGTCCACATCCTTCTTTCATCACATCATTTGAGGTTGAGATATCAGTGGCTCTGCGACAAGTATAGACGAGCAATGAACGTCTTGCGGATAGAACACTCTTTTATAAACGGTGTTGAATGGTATACGCAGACACTGGATGATGCGTTACAGACTGAATGTGCTGTGTTGTGTTAGTTTCATGATGTGTTTGAGAAATCCGTCACTGTCAATTTGATTTGAATGAATTGATTGATTGCCGCTCAATTTGACTGCTATCACATGAAGTGGTGCACTGAGGTGGAGGATATCCAGCACGTTTGTTCATCGCACCCTCCTGTATCCAACGATTACATGTCCGTATTACAGTTGTTTGTTTTCGCCTAACATGACTACTGATTTTACTGAATGATAATCCACAATCTCGGTAGGCCACTATCCTTCCTCTATCGAACTCGGATACTTGATGAAAAGTGATAGCTGTTTTCTACAAGGCATAATTGATCGTTTACAAAAAAAAAATGCTGAACTTGAAATTATTGAAATCTCCAAACTTTGAATAGCACTTTGAAGTGGTGCCAAAGGCACGCGTAATGTGCTTCTGCGCTGAAAATCTAATCATTTGCATATCCCACCTCTGCTAATGCATGTTGTAAATTTCATGCTATTTGCATGGGTCCTTCAGGGTGTTACATTTATGGTGGCCAGTGGTGTATTAGAAAAATAAATTATGATAATTTATTGTTACACATAAACAGAACTATAACAAATCATTTTTGCGTGATACAATTAAGCCTAAAAAGAAAATATCAATGAATAAATTGATTTGAAATATAATTATAAATAATTAAGTGTATGAATTTCCTATAAAAAGCTTTATCATATGAGAATATTATGTTTCCCTAGTCATACATAAAATATTAAGTTTTATATAGAAATTTAATTTAATATTCCCTGAACATCTATCTAAACATTTAACTTTTATCTAATAAAGTTGTTAAGAGTAAAGAAGTTGTCCTTCTTTCTGTGCATAAACTTAGATGAAACTTTATGGTCGTAAAAGATTAATTAAGCAAGCTTATGAGCTAAGATTGCATCACTTTTAGTGAAATACTTAAGGTGGCTTATGAAATTCTTAAAGTGCATATACTTCAGAGTTTCATTTAAAATGAAGCTTTTACGATATACACCAAAGGTCTTATTTGTCTGATTAAAAGAGATTAGTGGTTTTAGACTGGTTTCGAAAAATGTATAAATTTTAATATTTATATTATGAAATGTTTAAGACACTCGATCGACATTTTTATTTGATATATGTAGCGATAAAAACTGATGAAGTGCTTAATAAATTACTTATTCCTAGTAAAGAGACATACAGGGAGTCAGTAACCATATGCAAAATCGAACCAACTCTAAGGATTCATTTTAATTACATTAAATATTAATGCAGTCATATATTTTAAAGATATTTTCCTTTATTATGTGAAAGCAAAATTAATGTATATATAGAGAATTGAGCGCAAAATATAATAAAATTCAATTATAATGACTTACCAAATACTTTTACTCCATATCAAAGTATTTTTATGTTTGGAAAGTAAATATAATTAAAGATTTTAATATTCATAATGAAATTTCTGTTTTTTTTTTCACAAATTAGTTTAAACGAAAACAATTTTTTTCCTTGATAGCGAAAATAAAACTATTTTAATAGAAATAAGAAATAATTGAATAAAATTATTTTAATTAAATTATTGATGTTTGACATAGGTGTAAATAGAACAACATGCGAAAAACATTCGACTTTTGTTTCAAAGCATAGTTTTTCAATGTTGCTTGCAGTAAAATTTATTTAATATTTAGCTTTCCAGTAAAAAACTATAAAAAGCTAAAATAAAGCAAAATATTAAAAAATGCTAAATTTTTACTAATTCTACTTAGAAGGGTTTCACTAGGGTGTTGATTTGAGATAGATACTCAGCATTTAATAAAACCAAGTGTCAATCATCTTCCTTTACCAGGAATAATTCATTTTTATTTCACTGTACTAAGTCTTGAATTCAAGAATTAAAGTGCAATTTAATTATTAAATTTAATGTCTTTATAATTTTTAGTAATTAAAACTGTGGTACATGTTTTTGAAAAAAAAACAATTTAAGAAAAATAAAACTTACGTTATAGGATGAACTTTTTGGGATGTTGTTTTCAATTATGCTTGGTACTTATAGTATTTTTTGTTTTACTTCTTAAGTTGGTTTCCTTAGTGGGAATGCTTATGTTATATTTGTCACTCTGAATAAGAAGCATTGTATTATATATTATCCAAAAAACAGATAAGAAAATTAATCTTTTTTCAGTACAGAAATTAAGAGTTTAATTAAATTTTGTTAATAAGGGTGTTAAGGCAGTTGGTTAAATTCAGTGGGTTTTCTATTATCATTCGGTTAAGGAAATCAATTACAAAACGAAGCCAATGTCTTATTCCCATATAAAAAGAAAATATTGAAAATTATTTTCCTGTTTGGGGGGCTCCTGCATTCATAATTCAAAAACTATTATGAAAATGTGCATGATCATTGAAGTGTTTTCTGAGAATTTTCAAAATATTATGGTTATGATATTACATGGATTTATCTCCCTTAAAGTGAAAGAAAATATAAATTGTTATAAAAACTTACTATTCTCGCCTATTTTAACTTCAATTCGATTTAAAAAATAACAAAATAATTTGCCTTCATTGCTATCAATTTCAACGTTACAATGCTTAATAATTCAAGGATTTCAACTGAAATAAAGATCAAGAATCATTTCCTCATTCATATCACATTAAAAATAATCAGCCGTGCATTTTTGTGAGTTATATTATTTAACAAACAAGCTCTTCTGCTTCTTGAAAAGTAGTGTTAAAAGCTTAGGTAAAACATACAGAGCTTGTTGAATATCTTTAATACTTTGTAGTGTATTAGAATGTAATTTTACCATAGTTGAGTGCAAATCCCTTTGAATTTACAATAATTGTAAATAATTCAACTACGAAAAAGCATGGACTTAGTTATTATCGTATCTTGGCTGATTTAAATTCGGAAATCATTGATTTTGATACAAAAAAACTATTTTGTGATATGAGAATGCTTTGAATAATCTATAATTTAAAAAAAAAAAAAAAAAAAAAAAAACTAAATAATACTGGGAAAGTGAAATATTAAAATTTATAACTCAGTTGCTATTTTTTCTTATTATCTGAAAAATCAAGAATTTTTAAACCAATGCAATTATAATAAAAATAAATAACATGGATGTCGTTTGAATTCAATTTTGAAATCAAATAGTATCAACCCATTTTGACTAAAACTAGCGCAATTTCTCGAAATTTTAATTATAATAGTAAGACACCATTTGAACATTAAGATGCTCATTTGGTTTCCCTTGGTTTAATTTTCTTTTGAAATTGAAACATGAAGGTAGACTTTCCAAATATGTTAAAACAAATAAATCTTTTTACAGAAAAAAATAAAATAAAATAATAATAAAAATAAAAGAATAAAGATTTAAGTATAGAACCAACTAATATGATTAACGCAAGATATATTTTCAGTTTTTTTATTTAATATTTAACAAGTGAGTACTTAAAAGCATATGGAATTCCTCCTTTATTTCATGCAAATATTGTCTTCTATGTATAAAATTCCTGCTAGACTTAAGGAAGTGTCAATTATTTTTAATACTAAGAAAATGTATCTTGTCATTTATAAGAATACGGAGCCATCTTTTTATTTAATTGAATTACATAACTTCTATATTAAATTAAAGAAAGTTAAATAAAAACTTTTAATTTAATTCATGCATTAGATATGTTTTTCTGAGAAACAGAAAATATTATAAATAATAGGAAAGGGATGTCAAAAAGATTTACAACATTTCATTTATTAACCTCATTGCTCATCTAATATTTTGATTTTGCTATTATAGTTTCTTAAACACACGAAATTGATTTAGTATATATTTAATAGATGAATTAAACATTCATGCTAATGTTAAAACTGTAAGTATTAATAATATTATAAAATTGGAAAATTATTTAATTGTATTAATTTTGTTCATTTTTGATTATGTGTAAAATCCATCAGAATTATTCGATATTATTTCCTTAAAAATTTAATTTTATTTATGCATTTATAATTTTCTAATACAATGATTCATAATAATGAAATCTTATTCTTTATTTGCACTACAGCCTAATATGGGACAGTTCGCTGCACAATATCCCTCCAAACAGCTCTGTTCCATACTTTAAATTTCCAGTTGGCGACTGTAAATGTTTTTATGTTGTTCAATATACATTATTCCGCTGCACAATATTCCCCTCCAGAGTACTCTGTTCCAGACTTTAATTTTCTAGTTGGAGACTGTAAAGGTTTTTAGGTGTCCAAGATACATTATTCCGTTGTACAATATCCCTCCAGACAGCTCTGTTTCAGACATTGATTTTCCAGTTGGAGACTGTAAAGGTTTTTAGGTCAACCAAGATACATTATTCCTCTGCACAATATCCCTCAAGACAGCTCTGTTCCAGACTCTAGACTTTAATTTTACAGTTGAAGACTGTATTGGTTTCTTAGGTCATACATGATACGTCAAACCTCTTTTTCCCTGATTTGCCTCTTGGTCTACGTATGCGCTTCGAAAGCAAGATCTTCACCACTCTGTTATCCAGTGATATCTCAATGTTCCGAAATCATTAAATTCACATTGTTTTGATAAATATTATTATATTTTCTTGATGGAGTAGAGCTTTCGGCTTTACGAGTTCCATAATTCTCCCACAATTATTATTTAATTCTAATGGATCAAACACATTTTCTATGTACTTTTCATTCAAAAATAAGTAATTTGTCTTTTTGTCTTTTTTTATTATAATTTGTCTGTTTTGTCTTTTCCAAGACTTGCAGACATATTTCATCACGGGATGAATTATTATTTTGTTCATTTTCAGTTTAACTGACCTCTCAGGATAACATTTTTCAACATAGGTATATATATGAAAAATAACAACATTCATTCTTTAAGATTCAGCAATTAATTCCTTCAGAAATAGTGTTTGAAAAATTTATAATTGTGGCAAATACAAAAAAAATTCCATCCTGAATTTACAGTAATCATACTTTTTTAAAATTAGTAGTTATTACAAGATGTGAAATGTATCTTCATACTCAATCTACAACTTGGAGGAATCAGGCCTCTTTATTTATGAACCCTAAGGAGGCAAGGGAACCAAGTTTTACCTCCGGAAACTAGTAGTGCAAGCACCTCGATGGGATCATTATTCTACACCCAGTCCCCTCCAAGAGTGTAATAATGAAATAATTGAAACAGTACAACTACAGCATTTTGCACAAATAATTTTGGTATTTAAGAACCTTTTTATTCGAATCAATCATATGACCCTCTAAATATTTATCATAGTGTGTGTGATATCTATTTCAAACATTTTTCAATCCATCCCAACAAAAATAATTTATGTATTTCTAATTATTTGAACCAGCTGATATTAAAGTAAACAGCTCACTAATCTATCAAAAGTTGCATCCAAGATAAAAAAAAAGTAAACAATTTTATTTTAGAATAGGAAAATATCAAAAATTAATTGAAAAGAAAATTGTTGATTATTGGTGATGTAAAACATATCATAAAATGTTAATTTCTTACTTACTGAAAAATTCATGTCAGACAATGTTAACCCATGCTTTAAAAATCAACAAATCTGGTAAATCTACCTATCTGTAATCAATCATCCTTTAAGTATCCCCCTGTCACACTCTCTGCTTGGAATGCGCACTAAGTTTTTCATCTGTATTTTCTTTTTCAGTATGAAACAATCGTTCCTTGGATTCATACGTTATCGGGTGACTCTGTGCTCCATGCAACCAATATTCTTTCAAAATGCTTTCTATAAATATATTAACTTTGTATTATGGAGTGTTTTCGTACAATTGTTTACATTTTTATTTCTGAACAATGGAGTATAAAATAACCAAAAGAGTATGGAAAAGTGATAGATCTCATTGGATTAAGTTGAATTTTCTATGGAAGATGTTGTTCAACCCAAAGCAGATGAGCTTGAGGAACAAATATAGAGTTCTCAAGAAAGTGATAGTGAATTTATCAGAATGATGTAAATAACAAGGAGTCTGGGTTAAGAAAAAACATTTATGTTTAAAAAAATAAAAATAAAAAATAAATCAAATAAAAATAAAAAAATATCCCTAAAAATTGGTGATTGATAAAATTTTTAAGAAAGAACGGAAAGAATTCAGTTTTAATATGTAACAAAAAGTTATAAACAGCAATAGATGAAATTTCTGCATCTCTTGCTGCTTAAAAAACCAACAAACAGCCAATGGGTTTTTTTCATTTCAAATTCAACGTATAACAAACAATTGCGCGTTAAAGTTAACAAAAACCCTCCATATCAATATGCAGATAAAAATATACCAAAATTCGAAATATTATCCCGTTGTTAGATCCACATATGGCTAAGAGTTCTGCATAAAATATATGAAGTCAAATCTGGTGGATCAAAAGACATTCAGTGCCTGATAAAATGTCTAAAACCCGAAAAAGGCTGATGAGTTACGTATCAAATATATAAAAATAATATAAATAAAAAATTTTTGCACGGAATGTGATACTTTTTACAAAAATCATTCTTTTTATGTTTGCCAAAAGTGTTTGCCCATTCAGAAAATCATATAAATTTATATTTCCTCATTTTTAATTTATGCAATTTTATCTTTTTTAACACATTAAAAATATTTTCTAATGAATAGAATTATAAATTCACAGTTTAGTGCTGCAATCATTGATTATAATGAAATGATATTTTTGAAACCTAATAGCTGATTTTTTAACAAAACTGGAATGAATCAATTCCCCCATGCGATCTCCAATTTTATTATCAGTAGCACACCTATATGAGGGTTAAAAACGCTTATATTACAAAGATATTTTTAAGAATGTTTGAGTACATTTTACCATGAAAAAGAACACGTATTTATTTTAGTAGAAATGAACAAAAACAAAGCTATTAGCTTATTTCAATTTTTAATTGTTTTCTGATGTATTTCTATATTTATAAAAAATAAAGGAAATACATTTGAAGAAAACTACATAAATTATTATATTTGATATTCCTACTCGGCATTTCTGAATATTAACTACATTTATTACTTCAATATTTTATAAAAAAAATAAAAAAAAAACATGTCTTAATTATTTTCAATATAAATTTCGAAACATGAATAATTTATATTTTAGATATTTTTCAATCATTAATGTAAATTAAAAATTAATATTTTTCAATGTAACTTAAGTTTTGTGCATCATTAAATAAATACTTCTTTTTATTTTCTTCTAAGGAGAATGATTGAATTTAATTATTTTTAATATAAAGTTTTAATATATTTGCATTTTTAACAAAATCATTTAAAAGGAGTGGTAGTTATTCATTTTAATTAAATGGAAAGCATTTTAATGAAAATGAAATATTTTACATTTCAAAAAGTTTATTACTTGTAATGATTTAATGTCCTGTAAGTTAAAAGTTATTATATTTAAAATATATTTATATTTCCTTATATATTACTCATTGGTTTATTAATAATTTTTTTAACATTAGTATAAATGAACCCCTCCCCCTCCCCACTGTGAGTATTACATTATCGAAAATACTTCACGTAGTCCAAAATATAAAGATCGTACACCTTTAAGCACTAAATATCATACGTTTTTTAAAATTTAATATTCCAACAGACGTAAATATACAAAACATTATAGAAATAAATTATCTAGGAGCAACAAAGAAATGAGTTTTATTTATAATCATTCCTTTCCATAATGGAAATTTAAAAGCACAAAGCAATTTATAAACTTAGTTAAAAGAGGCTTAAAGTACCTTATAAATAAGATTTCGGCAGTCTTTTAAACTTTTATTGAAATAACGTAAGTAGCTTTTAAATATAATCAAGTATGCATAAAATTTATGCTTTTTGTGCCATTTTTTTCTGCCATCATCAGACGTAAATAAAGTAAAATGTGCTCTGAAATCATTAAAGGATACCTTCCGATGCCTGACGTGAGTAACAAAAAGTTGTGATATATTATTCCGATTTCTAACGTATCGCTTAATGATGTTTATTTTCTTTCGATTACATCATTATTCTTCATTTCTGATATTAACAGAAACTGAAAGTATCAACTTCTCTTGCGTGACAAGAAAGTAAGTATCATGCAATATAATTTTCTTGGTGTAATCATTTTTCAGAGAGAGTATTAAGTCATTACCTTCAGAAATAATGAATGCAGCTGAAACAAATTAAAGAAAAGAAGTGCAGGAAGAGGGAAGAGTGTATCGTATTCTGAATGAAATAACGGTATCTTTGGCATTTTGTATAATGATTTTGTGTCTTCTAATGATGTTTCAGAAATTGAAGGTGTATTTGGAATGGAATATGTTATTTTATCCTGAAATTGAACATTAAAGTTTATCGTAATGATTTGAAAATTGATATGTAAAATAGTTATAAAATCATAATAGGAATTCTTTTTGAAACTTGTATTTCATTTTTTTAAAGAAAGAAAGATTCTTTATCAATATTATCATGTGAAACATAATGTTTCCTTTAATTTTTTAATACACTGATATATTACGAAATGCTTTAAAATTATTTTTTCATAGAAAACCACTTTCAAAATTGTTTATTCTTCAAGTTATAAGCATATATTTTTTCAAAAAATATTTAGTTGAAGGAAACTGCAAATTATATAATTTTTCATTCAATATTGCAGCTTAATTTATTATGTAACTTTAGTAATTATTTACTAAATACAAATAAAATTTTCTAAGAATAAAATAAATAATTAAAATTTTAAGTAAAAGAACATTTTTGTCAAGATTTTGTGTAAAAATAGAAGTATCACATTTTAATGTTTTTCATTTTAATATACATCATTTTTCATTTATTAATAATTACGATAACTAATTAGTATTATTAAAGACTAATCACTATGAAAAAGTGTATAATCTTAAAATAATAATTCTTTTTTTTAAATATGTGTTTATTGAATAAAAGTATCGGTATGCATTTAAGGCTATGTTGATTTTACCTTTACAAAATCTTTATAATGTAATGGCAAAATCCTTTAGATTAGGATGTATTACATTATACGCTGGGCCGTAATAGCCTTGTGGTTAATGCAGTGATTCTCAACCAGTGGGGCGCTCCCCCTTAGGGGGATGCCAGCACATTAATGGAGGGGGGCGTGTGCATATCCAAGAGAAAATGTTATTTAAAAATTGATTAAGTGAATGAAAGGAAATAACACACACATATAAAAAACAAAATAGTTTTCGACATACTCAATAATTAACTTATTAAATTAAAACAACTTACTAAATTAAAAACAAATTTAATAATTATTCGTGACTTCCTTGAGACTGTCTTTCCGAGCAAAGTTTTTCGAAGGAGCGTTTAAGATTAGAAATAGACACTCTCAGTTATTTTTCTATATTTAACTGAGACCTATATTTTGCCTTTAAAGAAGCCACAACAGAAAATCCAGTTGCGCATAGGTAAGATGTTGAAAATGGTAGTAGAATGCGAAATGCCTTTGTTTTTAGTGCAGAAAACTCATCATCCACTCCTGCCCAAAATTCAAAGAGTGATTTATTACTCAATTGTCTTTTGGTTTCGCTGCTTGCCATGAAGCCTATGAAGGTTTCTTCCTCTTCAATTTAGAGTCCTTCGGGATTATTTTGAATAGGATCCCTCACCCACTTGTAACTTGTTATCAGTTTGTCGTCAGCAGGAAAAAACGTTTTAAAATTCTTTGCTAGCATTGTTAAATGATATTCAGTGATTACAAAAACAATTTTTACATGTTGTTCTTCAGCCTGGTAAGTTTTAATACAATCATTCAAATTTGCAAACATTGTTAAGTTTTCTTGCTTTAAATTTCTGCTCCACAATTCAAATTTTTTACAAAAAGCATTAACTTTACCACTCGTATCCAATATATGTGTATTTGCTCTTTGCAGTTGAAGTTCCAAGTTATTTAATTTCTTGAATATGTCGACCACATACACATGTAGCTCTATTTCATCACAAATAAACTATCTAAAAGATTCTCAGCTTCCGGTCTATTTTCCTACTCTAGGAAAACGGCGATTTCTTCTCTTAATTCATAAATACGTTGAAAATATTTCTCTCGTGATAACCATCTTGACACGCAATAAAATAGTAAGGCTCAGGGTAGTGCACCTATGTCTTTACAAAGTGCGGGAAAGATTCTTCCCAGCAAACACAAAGATGCCGGGCATCCATCGGGCCGCTGCTGTCAGCCGCCTTGGCCAGCAGCGGCCCGCCGCTATTTGGCCTCGTCGGCTCCGTCAATAAAGTGGTCGTCGTCATTGCTGCTGGGCCGGCAGTACGGTCCGCTGTTGGCCCAACGCTGGGTGGCCAGCAATGCCGTATTGGCCGTGTGTGGTCCGTATAATTGCCAGCACATGCCCGTATACGGTTATCCGTCGGGCCTTTGCAGTTTGGCCGGCAGTGGCCGCTTTAACCGACGTGGAGCCAATTATAACTTTGATTTTATTTCTACAGATTAAAATGAAATATTTACCCATTTTTTAATTGCTAAGAATTTATATATTGTAAAGTTAATATTGAAATATATTGGAAATGCATTAAATTGAATCTGCTTTGGTTATTTAGAGATGCCGCTCTCTTTCCATAATCGTCCCATTTTATTTCTTAAGAAATAATTATATATAAATTAAAACAATTTCAAAAATTTTAATTTTCAACTTTTATTATAATGAGCTTATGAATATTACAGTTTATTTTTGTTAAAATAAATTTTAATATATATATATTAATAGTATAACATTAAATATGTTTTTATTTCTTAAGAAATAATTATATATAAATTAAAACAATTTAAAAAGTTTGAATTTTCAGCTTTTACTGTAATGAACTAGTAAATATTAGTTTATTTTTGTTTAAATAAATATTTATATTAGATTTGATTATTTTCTAAACTATTTTTTCTAATTGAATTCATTTATATGTTGATTATAATCATGTTTTACCAATTTGTTAAGATTACTTTTGAATTAGCAGTTATTATTTATTTTTATTCAATAAATATTTTAATATATCTATAAGAAATTTTCACTTCATTGTTAACAGTTCTGTTGTTAAATTCAGCGCATGAACATATACATAAAATTCTAACTCAATTATTTTAAGATATTTGTTTTATTGTATTTTTGTAAAGCATGCAACACACTTAACTAAACACACATAAACTGAACTTTTTATATTAGATAATTTATATTATATCAATGATATTTTTATTAATGATGGCTCAGAACGAGACAGATCCAGTATAATTTTTTTTTATTTACAATCATAAATCCATTCACATTATTTATTTACAGTTTTTTTAATTAAAAAGTTTTCTTCTTTTGTTCTTTCCTCCTTCCCGATCTGGAGCATTTCGAAGCCAATTTCTTACATACTCTTCTATTTTGTGTTGCGAAATGCTAGAATATTCTCTTTGCTGTCGAACACTTACTGAAAATAAAAATAAAATTAAATTAATACAGGTAACATCAATTCAGATTACTTTTTGTAACCTGTAATAAAATAAATTCAGAATTATTTAAAAAAATAATTACAGAAAAGAAAAATCTTTAACAAAGATAATTTTTGTAGTAAATTACTTTTTTTCTGTTTGCTTTATATTTAAATATATTGATAAAATTTTTAAAAACAATACAATTTTCACTAAGAAATAAATCAAGAATTTCTTGTTTAAATAAATGCTGGAAGTTATCCTTTTATATTGAATTGGTGCATAAGTTTTCACTTTAAATTTCAGTGATCAATATTAATTTTGTATTTTCTCTTAGAAATGAAAGAAATATTTTAATATTTGAGCTCCTCATTATTCGCTTATATTTTGGCACTATTTTCTTCTATTATAACAAGTCTAGGCTCTAAGTATTGTATAAATAGTTCGTTTACCAATAGCAAAATATTTATGAATATCGGACTAGTTGTTGTTACAATTCCATTCTTTTTAATAATTTTACAAGAACTATGAATTCTAGGAAAAATGTCAATCTACATAGACAGTTTTAAAGAACTGAATTTTTGATATTAAAAAAGGTCTTAACATTTAACAAAGTAAAGTCTTTTAAGAAAAATAAAATATAATAAATTACCTTTTTATAGAAAACTCATAAATCAGAAGAAAAAAGATAACATTTCTAATATTTGTTTTTGCATATTAAAACACAACTTCAGAAAATGAATTTCCAGTTCTTACTGCAATAAGCTTATAATGAAGTCATCGAAGTGTTACAGTTCGTTTTTATTTAAAAAATTGAAATAAAAATATATTATATTTATTTGTGTATATTATATATAAATGCATGTAATTTTTCATCTTTTACAAATTTGTTGTTCAGCAGATTATTTTTTTCACTAGTTATTTTTATTTATTTTTTTAGTTAATAATGTTTCTATAAGAAATTTTGGATTCTTTGCTAAATATTTAGTAGGAAAGTATACATTAAAAGCCAAGTAAATGATAATTTCAAAGTGCCATACTTTCGAAGAATAACCTAAAAAAATATTTTCCCATTTAAAAAACATTTATATTTTAATTTACAACCAACACACAAGCCAATAATTGCAATAGTTAAAGTAACACAATCATCAATTCAACAGTTAAGGGGTTTGATTCTCATCTTAATTGTGAAATTAGTGATGGAGTACACACTTTTTACTGTAGATATTAGCCTTTGCATGCAAAATATACCAAAAAGTGACAATCTATCCACCAGTTAAAATAAATCAAAGAGAATATTGCAATAAAATTGCCAAATAAAGTTGCAACATTAGGTAATTTAATTAAAAAATTGCAATTCTTTTGCAAGCATAAAAAGGCAGGTACGTTTTATAATCCCTTTAACTATCATTGAAATCGAGTGAAAATATTCTGCAAGTATTTTTTTGTCAAGAGTAATATTTTTAGAATAAAAAATCAACATAAATTTTAAATGTATTTAAGTAATTCAAATAGAAACAGAAGTAAGTTATTATTAAAGACCATTTTGTTTTAGAAAAAAATTAAAATCCCTATCTTATATATGTTAATTAAGATTTATATATACCCTAACGGATGTACATTAATTTTAAGGAAGCAATTATTTTTGACATAAATGGATTAATTTGACAGGAAGAAATACCAGTAAAATATATAGTAAATGAGAATGGTCAATTTCTATTCAATAATTTTGCATTAGCAGGAATTTTGGTTGCAATTGGCAATCAAAACTGCCCAGACTTGTGACATAGGAATTTATAATTTGTTAAAGTATTTTCTATTATTTTGAGGAAAATTCAATGTAAAAAATAAAATAGAAAAATAATAATTACATGAATGATTATTTAAAATATAAATTCAATTTAATTACCAGAAATCAGTTGTAAAATTTTCTGGAATTCTTGAATCGAAGTTTTTTGTGGACTTCCCTTCCAATTCATCTTTTGTGCAAGGTTATTGATAAGAAGTTTTGATAATATTCTTCTTGTGCACTCATTTTCATCCTTACCGCCCAAAGTTGACAAGACTTTAACCTAAAGAAAAATATTTTATTCTTTTTTAAATCAATGACATTTATAATCCCTTACAAAAACAGAAACATCAGAAAAACTATGGATAGTATTCACATTTAAATAGGCATAAGTTTAATCCACCAAAATATTTCGTTTTTAGCTAATAAATTTAATTATTTTAATTTATTAAGTTTTTGGAAAATTTAAATACAGATACATTTAAATACACAAATT
Organism: Latrodectus hesperus; assembly: GCA_037975125.1. Classification (NCBI taxonomy): domain Eukaryota; kingdom Metazoa; phylum Arthropoda; class Arachnida; order Araneae; family Theridiidae; genus Latrodectus; species Latrodectus hesperus. The sequence goes on along the minus strand of JAJQOW010001033.1, from coordinate 35,678 downwards.
ATTTAATTTAAAATATAAATTTGAGTTGAAAATATTTTTGGCTTCAATGCACATTTATAAATTACAGTATACCTTAAAACATAGCAAATTGTTAATTCTTATCTAAAGTAATACTCATTTATTGCACTATGTGATAAAATATTTTTTTCATTTTTATAAGTTAAATTTATTTATAATGTTTTCTAACATACAATTTAAAATGTTTTTCTAAGATAATAAATTGCATTTATATACGCATGATAAATGCTTCAAATAATTTTGAGCCAGGAATTAATTTTAATTTGTAAAAATATTAAATTGTAAATTTAAATTTTTTAATTATTTATTAATTTTCTTAAAATTACCCAAGTAATCTCTTTGATAATAACCTTTGATATAACGAAAAAACTTTGATTGAAAATAGTGATAATAATTTAACTATTTTAAAATAATTTCATGATTATAATAGAAGGAGAAAAACAATTTATGGTGTATAATTCATATTTTATAATTTGAAAAATCATATACTCTGAAAAAAAAATTAAATAAAAAACAGTTAATGAAACATCCCAGTTAAAGAACTTATTTTTAGCCTAAAAAATGAGTAAAATGTGTATAACAATTAAAAAGGTTGCAAATAGTATATATATATATATATATATATATATATATATATATATATATATATATATATATATATATATATATAATTAAAATATAAAATAGTGATAGAAATAAATTTTTTGAGAACAAGACCTTTTAATAATGAAATATTATTAAGTATGAAACTTAACACGCTTTCTACACTGTAATTATACTTATTTATATATCAGGCACAAACCTTCATTACTTCTACATTTATCACAAATCTCCTTTGAATCTGAATTTCTGAATCTATACTTTTGCTGCACAAACCTTCTTCAGTTGTATCTGCTGCGAGTGGTTCAATGTCACTGTCATAGCGATAGTATATTAACTTTTTATTTGTCTTTTCATAATTGGCTGGAAATATATTAAAATTATTGTAATTTATCAAAAGTATGAAAGTGAAAAATTAAACACTAATGTGTAATTAATAGAACACTTTTATACCAATTATATTAAAAATGACAATAGATCAGATTGCCTGAATAAGAATATGCCTAAGCATTTGTTTTTTTTTTTTACTTATATACACATACTTGCTATATAGTCATGAAAACATACATCAACTTCACAATTTAAATGTAAAATATGCTGTGACAAGATAACAAAATTTATTTATGCTCCTTCAATAAAATATGGAATATTTTTATGTTTCCTTTTTTAATTAATATAATATCGCAAAATGGCTCACAACCTAATAAAAACTTTCTGCTTAATATAACCAGAAAGACAATCATTATAGCAGTTACCTTACTTCAATAATTTGACACTATCAGTTATTAAATTATTCAACTTTGAATTAACTAAGTAGTTGATACATTTAAGCGATTTTTTATAATTTTATTTATAATTGCAAGATAACAAGTAATGAGATACTTCAAAATTTTGTATTTCTAATAATTAAGATAATTTAAGAATAAAAATTTTAAAATCAATTAATTTATAAATAAAAACATTCATTAATCATTAATCATCGATGAAAAAAATTAAGAATATTTTAAAGCGAATTTGCGAGCAACAGAGCTCTAAATTATAGACTTGGTCAGAATTTTAAAGCAAAGTTTCTGTCTAAAATAATATTTCACGAATAAAATCTATGTTAAACTTCAAATCAAAACACAATGAGAACTTTACATTACACTTGAAACAAAAAATAATTTATACAAACAAATAAATTTTAATGAATTTAAAATAACTTACTTTTTATAAAACTGATAACGAAAAATTTTTTTCAATACTCTCACAATCTTACTGAGTTCTGAACAACAATATTCTCGCATAACCTAATCAATAGTTCTCAAAGCTTATAGTGGGAGTATTCAAAATAATACTATTGGTTAAAATTGCTTGGCAATCAATTCCATGCAATGTGAGTTTACCAATTTTGGCGTAATATTTCACAAAAATAAATGTTCTAACACCATGAGTCTTTGTATTCAACATAAAAAGTGTGCTTTCTGTTTCCAACCACCTATTTCGTTGATCAGTATCTACATACAATTACCCCCGGAGTTTTTGAGCACGGGTGGAGGAAGAAAAGAGCTACTTCAAATGGTCGCCGAAAATGACACCGGAATCCCACTTTTACGATCTTATCAGGTATTGAGGGAGAATATTTTACCCCTCTTACGCAGATATTGAGGAAAACATACATTTCAGAGTATGGTTTTTAATTATCACAATAATAATTTTATTATTAATTATAATAAAAAAAGTATGCATTGCCTCGCACACACATTGAATGATTTTAGTTTTCCATTAAACGGTCAAAAATAATTATGAATGTTTAAATAAAATTGGATACATGAATTATTAAAAATGTATGTATCTATTATTTCAATTGCCTGTATAAATGAGCGTGAGGTTTGTAAATTTCATTTTAACAATATTAGTCAATTTATTAAGATTGTAGTTCATTTATTAGTTTTTCAATAGCTTTTATTCCCTTACAAAACGTGGGTCAGTACCCACGTTTTGTAAGGGAAAAAAGCAAACAGCCTTTATACATATACATATATATACATATACATATACATATATATATATATATATATATATATATTAATTGTATATATAATCATTATTAAATGTATATTGTTTCCTAATTTCTTGTTTTGATGCTCATTAATACTTTTCTATTTCAGTCTCGCATGAAATTGCTTGCAGAAGGCAGATTTGATTTAATTGAATGAATTAGAAGTATATAGATGATATTTTAAGAAAAATATCGATGAGTTATATTTTTCGAAACTCAGCATGCGGTTATCTACATATGTATGCATAAACAGTTTAGATAGACAAAGCAGATTTTCAGTAGAAAATATAATGAGCAACGCTTCGCCCAAGAAAGCGATTGTAATTTACGTGTAATAATAAGGGTCCTTGTCTAATTGGTCAGGAGACGTAAAAAATCTTGTAATAATCAAAATTAATTCATGACGAGTAAGTACAATAGTCAATTAGAAGTAAATAGTCAACTAAAGAATAAATTAAAAATTCAATTCAACACTGTCACCGGTTCTATTCTTTTATTTTCACTGTAGCGTCCATTGCATTCTAATAAAGATTTTTACATATATTTTAAAGTCTATATTGGAATGAAAACATATTAGCTTATTATTAGTGGATTATTATTTTTATTAGATTATTATTTCGAAGATTATAAATGAGTGAAATTAAAATTTTGATACCCTAATAAAAGTTACTTTGAAATTATTAAATCAGGACTTAATTTTATGCGATTTTATGAAATTTTGACTCATTGCAAAATAAAGTCATGATCTTTTTAAAAAATTTTAGCATATATTTTATGTAATCAACTGTCTAACAAGGAAGCATTATTAATAGAAAATAAAAATTTGGTAGGAACATTTTATCTAGAGCCGCGCGCGTAATCAAATCTTGCATTTATGTCACAAAAGGTACAAGTTGTGCAACATTTAAAGAATATTTGGAATAAATTGCAATCTTTCGGAAAATTCAGTTTAATCATAAACGAAGAAGAAAAATCTTATATTAAAGATGGTGGAAATTAAACGATTGAAGATTTCCATAAAAAGTAATAAAAAAAAAAAAAAAAAAAAAAACAAGCAATGAAACTTATAAATCACTTATTTTTAATCAAAATGATATTGAATTCATTCTAAATATTTGTGACAATGAACGAAAACTCGATATAAAACATGATAGTTTAGAGACTTCTGGGAAATATATATATATAATTATTTATGCTGTGTGTGTGTGTCTCGATTGAAATTACAGTGGTTGTTCTGAAATCTCTCGTTACAGAAGTTAAAGTCGAAAAGGCATTTTCAGGTTTGATATTTATTCTCCGAGACAGGAAAGATGAGTAATCGGAATGAAATTACGGTAGAAGATATTTTAACAATTAAAGGCCATTTTAAGTTTATAATAAATGTATTTTTTACATAATTATCACACAAAGCCAAGTGCACCATATGATCGGTATGTGATGATAGTACATGAATGGAAATCCTTTGAATCTAGCTGTCAAATCTCATTTAGGTAATTGATAACAATGTCGATTCTTAACGTTCATATCGTATACATGCTGGTTAATTGTATAAATTTACATACTGTGTATTAGTTAAAAAAGAATAAAATAGATCTAATTTTGATATTATATTTTTTGTTTATTATAGAATATTATTTTTAGAGCAACTAAGGATCCTCATAAAATAAAACTATTAAATTATAACTGAACCACAAACAGGGTTATTTTTGGATAAACGAAAACCGGAACTGATATAACAACTGTTTTGTTTACCGATTGAATTCTTCCAAAATAAAAGTCTTTAAAATAACTTCGCAAAATTTAATGTATAAAAATTCAAACTAAACACAATGTTAAAAGAAATTTTTAAATAACAAAGTGAAAATATTTATAAAGCTACCACCAATATTACATTTATGATTATAATATATTTATATATGAGTCGTATCTCTCAGTTCATTATATTTTTTACATTTTCTTCAATATAGTAAATAAATATCTAGGTGTTTGTAGAAGTATATATATATATATATATATATACATATATATATATATATATATATATATATATATATATATATATATATATATATATATATATATATATATATATATATATATATATATATATATATATATATATATATATATATATATATATATATATATATATATATATATTAGGTTGGTGCGTATGAAATGTCGGATTCTTAAGTGATTGTATAAAACTGCATATCTTTCTTCAAAAGCTGTTTATTCAATCAAAGTATGCTCCATTCGCTTCAATACACTTCTCCCAACGAGATTTTAAAGCGTAGATGCCTGTCTTAAAAAAATTTTGGTCTTTAAAATTAATAAACTCTGATATCGAGTTTTTTAGACTGTCTTCATTTTCATAGTATTTGCCCCTTAAAAACAGCTCTAAATGCTTGAAAAAATGAAAATCGGTCGGCGAGAGATCCGGTGAATATGGTGGATGCTGAAATGATGAGCATACGTTTAACCGATCCAGCTTATTTCGCTCTGTCAGTGCGTGCGGTACCCACTTGTCCATCTTCTTAACCTTGCCAATCTCAGAAAGGTGTCTCAATATCGTTGTATGGTCAACTTTCATCCTGATAGCAAGTTCCCTCGTGGATACGGCTGGATCCGCTTCCACTAGAGCCTTCAGGTCATCATTCTTCACAGACGTTTTGGGTCTTCCGAGCGGCTCATTTTGCAGTGAAAAATCGCCAGTCCGAAATTTTTCGAACCAACGCTGCACTTTCCGATCGTTAACCGTATTCTCCCCAAACGCTTGGTTTATGTTGCGTGCAGCTTTTGCAGCACTATTACCAAGTTTGTACTCATATAAGAAAATGACGCGAATGTCGGCAGATTTCATATCGGCAATAAACTCAAAAGAAATAAAAAAGGGAAGACCTTCGAGAAAACCTATTTTGCTGAAATGAGTCTCTGGCAATGGACAATACGAGTATGAATGAGGTTATGCCAAATACAAAAGTATAACGAAAACAGAGAGGAACACGTCCGCATGTAAAGAGAATCCGACATTTCATACGCACCAACCTAACATATATATATATATATATATATATATATATATATATATATATATATATATATATATATATATATATAAAATCTCATATAACTTGCAGAATAATTTGAAAGAGGATTGACTTTGTTTTAAAATACTGTGTTATTCTCATGAACATGTTATCTTTCTTACTGTTAAATTTTTAATTTTTATAATAAGAAATATTAATTTTATGAAAATTTAATTTCCTCTAATTTTGGGTATTATTTTTGGTATTCTGGTTTCAGTATACATATACTATATATATAGTACAATTTATAGTATTTCAATCCTATAATCTATACTTTTAAATGAAAATAGCGAATTTAAAATAAAAATAAAAATAACCATTTTCCCAATCCAAACGGCAGGAATATAACATGCATTATTTACAGAAACCATTTCTGCTATTCGTATACATATGCCCGAAAGTAAGAAAATTTAATTCCTTTCTCGACAAGGAAGCTGTTTCCCGCTCTGTCATAAAACAGCGGGATTCTTAAGGGGAGAAGATTTTCCAAGATTTTCCCCTATCTTAGGTTACCGTAATGTAAGATGAAAATCAGCCAAGTTTGGCATTAAAAAATATTGGCGTTGTACAGTAATATTATAGGTGGCGTTATGCTCAGAGCTTGATTTTCAGAAATAATAGAGAATTTGAATAAAAATTAAGGATTGTTATGTAAATATTAATGAAATAAAAAGTGAGGTGTGAAAATTCTAATAAGTACGTGCTTATTCACTTGCTAAACATTAACAATCATAAAAAGCTGGCTTAAAAAAATAATAACCCCTTGAATACTGTGAAAAATTCTAAAGAAATTCAGAAAGGACTTTCTTTTGAAATTGTTCGACAATTGCTAAAATTAGCTAAATTACATATAATCTTTCCAATTCGAAGAAAATTTTTTTAATGCAAAAAAGCAGTTTTTGCCAATTATATTCAATAGAAGTGTTTATTATATTACTGTCTTTTAAGCACTGTTATATCATATTATATATAGCAGTTTTTAACGCTATATAATATATAAACAGTAAACTCTATATAATATATAAACAGTCTCACTACTATATAATATATAAACAGTAAAAACCTGTATTTTCTGAAAAGTAGGTTTTTTTGCTGTCAAAAACATCGAGTTATGAGTTAAATTTGTTTACAGCACAGTAAAATTTGTTTTTATAAGAAAATGGTCTTTGCCAATAAAATTCAAAAAAATTTCTGTGAAGTTAACAGATAATTTTTGTATTGAATTATACTTGTAATGTTTCCGATGTTTCTATGATTGATCCACACAATTTAATAAACACCATCTCAATCGACACATTTAATATTTGGCAACACGGGGCCCATTTACTTCGTGGTGGCCATCTTCAGATCTTCCTTCTTACTATCGGAAAGTAGTGAGTTCGAATCCAGGTATAACCAAAGATCCATCGTATTTACCACAGACGATTAGGGCGCTTTAAACAAATCATGATTGCAATATCAACCGAAGCAAAGAGTTAGGATATCGCATGTATTGGAGAATAATGCTTATAAGTTACGATGATTACTACTCGGATGCTGTCTATTTGACTGGTAGTGGCTTAGGAGTACATATCTATGAAAGCATAAGGTGCAACTCAACAAAACACTTTTTCAGAGAATTATATAGAGCCTGAAATTCAAATAGATAATTCGAAAAAAAAAGAAATATACACAAAATAATTTTTAATGTATACAATATATATATTAAAAATTGAATGACTGATAAATGAAGAATATATTCATTCTGGAATAACAAACAAACTAATCAACTTTATATTCCCAGATGTCTATAATAAATTTTTTAAAATGCAAATTTCTGATAATAAGATATATATTATTTTATTTATTTATTTATTTATTATTATTATTATTATTTTGAATCCTTATTTTTCACAACCTTTCATTTGAGATTTTTTTGTCAAATCAAAGTTTACATTTAATACTCAAATGTAAATTTGTTAACTAACAGTCAAAAAATACTAAAAAAACATAACAAATATAAAGGAATAATCTTTATAATAGCACTATTTCATTTAAATTTCTAAGTGTAAGAAAAATGTACAGAATATTGTGTCATGAACATTTCAAATTTCAAAAAACAAGCCCCTATAATTAATAATTTGGGATAATTATTAATAAAAAATAACTGTCTTGGTTTTGATGGCCGAAAACTGTTGGGCCATCAATGGCCAGAATCTGCTGGCCCACCGCTTATCATCCAGCTACGACCCAATTGATTTTGGCCAGCACTCACCCGTGGCCGTAATGGCCGGAGCTGGGCCATCAAACAACCATGAGAGGCTTGCCGTGGCCAACAGAAAACCGGCTTGGCCAGCAGCGGCCCGGATTTTTGCCGGCAGTTTGTGTTTGCTGGGTTGCTTTCAGGAGTCTCATTTTTATATAATTTACTACAGTTACAACCGTAGTTAACACAATATTCAAACCAGGACTCATTTCTTTGGAAGCCAAATCTTCTCTGTGGATCATGCAATGTGTCCAGACGCACTGTGACGATTTTTGTTTCACAAGTGCTTGAATACTTTGGAATCTTTCGGACATAGAACGAGCACCATCAGTGCATATTTCATTCTATGTTTCTAATTTTTCCATTCTATGTTTACCTCATTCATAAAATCCTTTAAGATAGCAAATAAAGCCAGTGCTGTTACTTTGAGGTCTATAGGTTTGTAGAAAAGTAATTCTTCTACTACTGACAAATCACCACAAAATCTAACATAGGCAAAGAAATGAGCATCTTTATTACTATCTGTTGCTTTATCGAGTTGTATTGAAAAGCAATTTGTCACGCAACTTCAACAAAAGCTGACACTCTACATCTTCAGATGTATCAGCAATTGGACGGGCAACAGTATCATTTGAATGAGGTATAAACTGCAATTGTTTTGCAAAATTATCTCCAAACATAATTTCTACAATCTCAATTGCGGCTGACAAAATAAGCTCTTCTCCAATGGTGTGAGGCTTTTTACATCTGGCTGTTTTATATAAAAATTTTGTAAGAGGCAATTAAATCTTTTTCATTCACAGACAAAGTTTTTTTAAACAAAGATTTTCAAATGATTTTTATTTTAATTTGAAGAGTTCTCTGGGTTTGTTTACGTTCTCACTATGAAGCGTTTCCAAATGTCGTTTAAGTTATTTGGTTTCATGCTGTCTGCCACCAACATTTTTGAGCAAATGATACACAAGGGTCTTTCTTCTTCATTTACTTCAGTACTAGTGAACCCAAAATTTAAGTATGCTTGAGAATATTTTCTTGATTTTATTTTCGGAACCAAACTCATCTGTGTACTTGTTGATGCTAGTCCATCGTCTAATGCTCGATGACACCCGGTTAAAAATGTATCCATGATTCTGCATAAGTCTGCTGCCATGAATATTCAATCCTGTGAATTGCAATTACACGCAAATATATGTATAACATACGCGCATTCAGAATAGATTCAATAGCGATAGAAGGATCGACTCGAATGAGATTATCTGGAATTAAAATTGGCATCATAGAACTTTTCCTTCTCACTATGAGAAAACATTTGTTCACATCCGAGCACGCTCCTAGCTTAACTTTTAAGCTGACCAGACAAATTCCAGACAAATCGAAACTTCTAGTGAAACCGTGAGAATGCCCGACATGGTGGAACGCAGGAGCAATAAAAAGGCTTAGGATTCTTGTTTTTTCAATGCTGAGGATCAGTGCTGCAAAATGTCAATAAAATTCCGCATTCTTGGTAATTTTTAAAGCTTAAAATTAAGGTTATAATGTAGGTTTAGCACCAAAATACATTATTATTGCATACATTTTATTGTATGCGATGGGAAGGGGGCGCGGTGAAAATCATGATTGAAAATTGGGCAGTGAATACGAAAAGGTTGAGAAATACTGGGTTAATGCATCGGCCTTCCATCCGGAAGGGCGCGGTTTGATTCTCAATGCCGCAAAAGACCCAACAAGTACATGGATTTACGTGCTCGTTAAATCTGTGGAATCGAAAGTCCTTTGGTCAGTCATTGAGCAGTCTTGAGCGTGGGTGCAATGGTCTGAAGAAAATTTCCCCCTTCAGATCAGTGTCAAAATTGAGTGAATGAATCCTCTGGTGGCGCCATCTATCAGAGGATTTGAGGAACAAAGTCGTACTTTCATCTTTGTCGTGCACTGATGAAACGAAAGACTCTCCCTATTCACTTAAATTCACATAATCAAGGAATAGTGAGCTTGGCTTGTCCAAGTTTCATAAGTAAAAACAACAACAGAATTTATTGCAGATTTGCATATAATAATTTTATTCCATATAAAGTTTTGAAGAAGAATTTCATATGAATTTTTTGCTGAAAAAATAAAAAAAAAAAATCTCTCGATGAAACAGTAGCTTAGCTTGAGCTGAGTTTAAAGAATATAAATTTGTCCATATTAAGGTGTTTCAAGACAACATTTAGAGAAAACAACTTTTGCCATTCACAAATATGGATTTACTTTGTATATCGAAATGTCACTTTAAGAAGAAAACATTACGGAAATTAAATTCTAATTTGGCGAGCATGAGGTTGAGGTTTACTTTAATTATAGATAATTTATGAGAGTACATTCATCATTGAAATTTATTTAAAATTTTGCTCGAGTTTAATTTAAAATTTTAATTATTATGTGATTTAAGCACTATTTGTCACTTAAAAAGTCCATCCTTAAATATGTATTTTAAAAACCATTTATTCTCTTAAAATGCAATATACAAATGTACTAGCATTTTTTCGTTTTTCACTTTGTTTATCTGGTGATGAAAAATATGTTCTGGTATCAATATAATCAATAAAAGCGATAGTTTTATTGGAAACCTTTATAAAATAAATGCAGTCTTATTTTAAGTTTCTCCCATTTTCAGTTTTCTTTTAAAACATGGATTCAGGAGATAAATTTAGCATATTGGTTTTCAATCAATTGCTTTTTCAACTCCCTCAAGAGTTATGAAAATAATATAAATAAAACTTTTTCTCTTCCTATTCTACATGAAAAATAACAGGAGGTATGAAAATATGATCGTTGGTTAATGAATATATTTGAAAAATATAATTTTAAAAGAAAAATAGAGCATTCAAAATGAAATATTAAATATATAGTGCATTTTTGTTCTTGAACATATTTGGAAGTAATAATTTCCTAGTAAATAGTTTTATAATTTACTTTTCCTAATTTTCTAAAATTGAGTTTTCTTACAAATATTTATCTAAGTTTATTTTAATATTAATTAAATAACTTATTTAAGAAAAACACTTTGATTGATTTGATAAAATTGTTCTTTAATAAGTATTTTTTCTAAAAAATTATGCTATAGTTATATTTACTCAGTAATATTTTTTATGAATTTGAAATTTAAGAAAATAGTTTTAATGAATTGCGTACAATGAACCCCTTTTGTTTTTACATATATATTTATTTAGCTATTTAAAAATAATTTCAAATTTTCTAGAAGTTGCTTTAAAGCTAAGTGCAACAACTAAGAGTAAACAGTAATAAAAATTATAATAAATTCTGCAATTTATCTTTTAAACTACTTAACTCAGAAAAACAATACTTATTTTAAAATGAATTATCTTTGGAATATCCTTAACTCAATTCTAACAATTAGACACCTAGAGGACAGTTTTGTACTTCTGCCTTTCATACATATTTCTATCAAGAATGGAGAGTTTGATGTTATTTTACATATTTTCAGCCTTTTAACTGCTCTGAATGTAAGCTAGATTAACTGTTAATGGAATGTTCTCCTGAAATGTTATACATTGACTGTATCTAAGTACTTTATATTAGTTTTTACCTTTACACTATTCATTATTCTGAATTATGTTACGTTCATTTACATAAAATAATCAGTTTTGAATATAATTATTTAAGTACATTTTAATTAAAGAATCAAACAGTAAAGACTAAATTTGAAATAGATCTTAATAAAATAGAAGAATAGACAAATTTAAAGGTAGAAATTTTTGCAAAGCTAAGTTAATAAGGAAACAATACGCTACGTGAATATAATATTTTTAATTTTTTTAATATAAATTTAAAGTAATTGAAAAATTTCTTTTAAAATTGAATGAAAATAAAGAACAAAGAATAAATTTAGAAGAAATAAGAAATTTAACGTTTTTATTCTTCATCTAATAAAAATTTAAAATTTATATGGTATATGTATATTGTATATATGGAATAAAAAGAAACATTTATATTGATAATGAGAAACATAAGCTTCCAGTATTGCTAAAAACATGTCAAATAAAATAAATACTCCGACTAAAATCTACATAATTTCATGTAATAAAAATTGGAAGAAATTTAAACTTAATGTTAAAAGCTGATTTCAACTTTATCATTGATATGATTGAGAAAAACATTAACAAGTTCAAAATACTTAATTTTATTCGCTTATAAGGAAACCTATAATCAATTATAATCATAATCCTTAAAATAATTAAAATTTAGCGAGAAACTTGCAAATCTTATAAAGACACGAATAAGATATGATCAAAGAAATATAAAATATTTAGATTATATATTTATATATTCAAATAAAATATTTAAATATTTTGAATTCACAAGTTTGATCTCATTTAACACATTTGAGACATTTGCTAGTGAAAGAACAAATTTGAATTTTGGTTTTTTGTTCCAGACTAACAATTTTTTTAAAATTACAAATTCTTTTGATACAGAAGTGAATAAGAATAATGCATAGAGTATACATATAAATATATATATATATATATATATATATATATATATATATATATATATATATATATATATATATATATATATATATATATATATATATATATATATATATATATATATATATATATATATATAATCAATAAATTTTCAATACTTAATCACCTGCCTAAATATAAATTCAAATAATGAATTGCAGATGAATGTATATCATCTAAATGAGACAGTTTCAAATTTGAAGATATATATAAATTAAATAGTTAAAAAGAATTTTAAAATATAATAGATAATGACATTTGAAATTTATGCAAGAGGCATCAAATTTGTTTCCTTATTTTACAAATCTTACAAAATTACGCCAAAATTATTGCTCCATTAATTTTAATTTATATTGAATGACTTAGTATCTGTAAAATTTTATTGTATGTAATAAAATTAGTCATTGTTAAAATAGCTTTATATCTTTAATAACAAATAGAATATTAATAACTGCTAATTATTAAATAATAAATACAATTGTAATGAAATATTACTAAAAATTCTTAATATTTTTACTTTATTAACATGAGTTTTATTTGCAACTGCTTTGCAACAGAAAATATCGCATGTTATATAAAAATAAAATTCGTTTTCCACATCACCCGGCATGCATTCAGGGTGCCCCGAATGTAGAGTTTTCGAATATTTTCTCTGAAAGTATGCATATTTCAGTAGCTTTCAAAATCGCTTTCTTAGTAAAAATTCATATTTTTGCTTCAACACTCGCTTTTGTAAAAATCAAATACACAATCTGCATATCCGAAACCTGAATTCATAAAAAGAAAAGTAAAGGAGCATAGTGAAATGAAAAATCTGAGGAAAGACTGGAAAGTTCGAACGCGTTTTTGTCTACTTTTAACGGCACATCTGTGCGTGAGAAACTCGTAATGCAATGGATTTATGTTAGCTTCTGTACACTGCAGTTTTGTCTTTTTTGGGTCGAAATGCTCATTTTAAAAAGTCTTTCCCGTCAGATATTGAACAATATGATATGAATTGATCACGCTTGAATTCATTGAAATGGTAAGCATTAATTTTATGTATTTAAAAAATAATAGTGTATATTATCTTAAGAAAAATACAGTTATCTGTGTATGCGCGTGTGTTGATTAAAATAGTTGAATATCTTTTGTGTTACAAAATAAAAAAAAATTAATACTAGGAACTTCGTAAGTATGATAATAAAATCCCTTAATATAATTATCGCATTATATATATATATATATATATATATATATATATATATATATATATATATATATATATATATATATATATATATATATATATATATATATATATATATATATATATATATATATATATATATATATATATATATATATATATATATGCGTCTGTATGTATGTATGTAAGTATATAGGTATTTAAACCTGGATATTTTTAAGCATTTGGCAGCTGCATAAATTTAAATCATCTAAAAATGTACTCCAATATCCTAAATTACAAAATTAAATAATAAAATTAAAAATCCAATATCCTAAAATTACAAAATTAATATACAAGAATGAAAGCAGAATTAAACTTTTAACTTCTACACATGATTTACCATTCCTCTATGCCTTTTGTTATTTTAAAACTTAAGCAAGATAATACAAGTTCTCTTTTTTAAAATTAAACTATATTTAAACTTCTCTTTGTTTGAGTTCTGATGCACAGTAATGTCTGAAAACTTTTGTTATCTCCTTTTTCTTAAATTTTTTCAAAATAAAAATTGCAAATTTATCTTTATATGAAGTAAAAGGTAAGGGAATTTAGTTTTCTATTAGGTTCCTAAACTTCATCATATTTTCTTTGTTCTAATTGTTGCAGAATGGACATAACATGTGAAAATGCTATGCATGTATGTGAAGAAGTTCTTTTCTCTAATCTTTATATGAGAACAAAAATTACTGTTTCAGAGGATATAAAGTAATCTTTAATTTGTTTATTTCAATATAAGTAAAAAAGTCTTTTAAAGAATATCTTATATATATTTTTGTATGCAAGAAAATAATTTTTTTACTTAATTTAATCACTTTATTTCATCATTTAATTATTGAAAATGCATAGAGAATAAAGTGTATTTCATTTTTATAACTAGAAATGAATTCTTAAATATTTTAATTTGCCTTTATTACGAAGCAATTTTTAATATTAATATAGAGTTCTTTTCTCTTTTCTATGTAATTTTTAGATACAAGAACATATAATGGTATTGAAATGAATATGATTTCATTAACTTTATATCTAATCCAAATGACTAAATATTCTGTACCTTTCGTGTTTTTGTAGCACTAATCTAATATGCCGTACATTAAAAACTCTATTTGCAATAAATATAAACAAATACAATTAAAATAGTTATTTTCTGTTTACCAATATAATCTTATAGATAAAAATCATTGCTTGTATATGTAATCAAATCTCATTAAAATTTAATTAAAAGGAATTATTAATCTAGTTTATTCTATCAAAAATATTTAAGAAGCATTTTAAATCATACAATTCTAAAAGAAATTCTTAAATATAGGAATAAAGTTTATTAATTATTTAGAAGCATAAATTATTTATAAGTTTTTAATCATAATAATATTTATAATCAAGCAATCATTGAATAAGTTCTACTTATTTTAAATAGATGGTTGCAAAATAATTTGTTTCGAAAATGTGAAAGTCAAGTAACCCATCAATTAAATCTCATTAAATATTCAAACTTCATTTTCATATTTCAAAGCAACATTTTTTTTAATATTTGCAGCAGCTTCCAAAAATTACTGAATAAAAAAATGCATACTTAATTTCTCAAAATAACTAATAAATCGTTAATTATGAATTATTTTATATAAAATACTTTTCTCTTTTATATTAAAACACTTCTTACCTAGATTCACAAATATTGAGTAATATAATTATAAATAATTAGCACCATGACACATTAATTTTTTTAATGTTTTAAAATGTAAATGCCTTCAATGTTGGTTAATTAATTAGGACATACCTGTTAAAAAATTTAATTCAGAAACAAAGGAAAAATAAATGTTATTACATACTTATTCATAAATGCTGAAGTCTTTCATACCATTCTTTGGTTAACAAGGGAACATATTATAGATGATGGATGAAATTAATGATTTATAAATCTCATACATAGTTACCATTAATGTCTGAAGGTAATTTTATACACCATAAATATAGTGGAGCCTTTTTTATTAAGGGAATTATAGTTTATTAACAAATTTACAAAATGATATTTAATATTAATAATTTGTTTTTATAATACAAATGTATTTTATTGAATGTAAACTTTATAAAACCTAAAATGTTTCAAGGTTTTATTTTTAGAAAATTAGTCTTACATATGAGAATTTAAATTCATTGACTTTTCAATGATATAGTAAAATTATTATTTCATGTAATAATTAAAATTTATTTTTCCAAATTCAATTAGCAAATAGATCGTTTCAATGTGAAATAGAATTTTATTCTAGTATCTATAAATTGTTCAAATTATGTCTGTGAAAATAACAAATATCATTGGATTTTATTTTCACCGGCATTACACAAAAAGTACTATTTTTCCCTTCGAATATAGAAAATTCTTGAAATTATTTTTATGAAATATTTATGAAATTATTTTGCATTCATTTTTTTAGTGAAGTACTTTGACCAATAAGAGTTTATTCAAAAAATATATATTCAATTTTTTTAGAGTATAGAAACAAGAAAACTTTCGTTTAAATTGGATAAATTAAACATTATAACGCTAAATTAAACACGTGAAATTTTAGAAGTAAATTTATAATGCAGTAGATTAGTTAATGTTGTCAGTGATTGGACCGAATTTTTTAATGATCATAAGAGTTAAAGAAATTAACTAAACTAAATATTTTATTAATTAAAATTTAGAAAAAATATTTTCAAGATGATGGTATCGAATAGTTCTTTGTCTTTTATAAGTTTCATGAAAAAATACATGAAACAATGAAAATTTCGAAATACTTAAATCATCTATAGTGATATATATTATGTTTCAAATGTATGCATTTATCTATCCATTAATTATATTTATTAAAATTCCGTTGTTTATTATCAATCACATTTAAAAATTATTTCTCTTTTATATATTATAATTCAAATGGCAAAAAATCATCTGAAGTTATTTGAATAAGCGAGAAATTATGAGGAAATACTAAATAAATCATGCCACCTCTATTTTAATGTTTTTTTCTTTTATGACTGCTATTAATTGAAGCAATTTTAAGTGAATTGATACTTCAATTTGTTATTTTGTAATCATATTGTCTAATTAAATTTACGGTATATTTTATAAAACGTTTTATTACAGTTAAATTTTATTTGCTTTTTCAGTAAAATTAAGTGTAAAAATTAAAAGTATAGGTTTATATAAAAAAAGGATTACAATCAATACTAATGTAAATAGTTTACTATATGTACAATGTACGACTCTAAGGGAATTGAAATTTATTTAATATTTGCTTCAGGATGTAATTATAGACGAGTTTGTCCATTTTGTCAAAGTTTTTCTTTCATTTTGTAGGCCGTCATAACGTTGATTGAAACGAAAGTGTATTTTGCTTCACACTAAAATATTCTAGGTTTTATTTGGTATTTGTGAAATAAGATATTTAACAAAGCAAATATGATATTCCTTAAGTTAAACCTATTTGATTATTAAATTCTTAAGTCAAGAGCATTTAAATATTCTAATATCTAATAAGACGCAACGAGATTGGATACCGTGATTTACATTAGCTGGTGCTAAAACTCCTCTACTGATCCAAAACATTATTTTGCATATTCTCTAAATAAACAAAAGTTCTTTTTAAAATAAATAAAAAAAATTTTCTAATTTGAAATCTTAATATTTTTAACATTGTTATGTCAATATTTTCTTTAGTTTGTATATTTATATATAATTTAATTCATTTAAAAAACACAATTCTTGCAGTAAACATTACTTACAAGTTCTATAATTGATCAAAATATTTAATCATGTACTCTTTCATACATATTTTTAGCGTTTGAAAATTTTAAAACACATTGATTAAAAAACTAGTTCATCATTGACTGGTTATATTTAAATACATTTCATGTAAATTAAAACAAAATAATGTTTGATAGATGATCGCATTCAATAAAAAATAATCGCATCTTTTAATTTACAATTTTAAATGCAGAAAATTAATCTGTTAATTGGTAAATATTGAAATCTTTTAAATCAATATTTTTATTCTTAACTTTAAGTAAAGAAAAGCAATACTCACATTATGACAGAAATTCATTTAAGCTGCATTAAACTCTACATTCGGAAAAAAGATTAATTTGCTACATGTGTAAATGTTTCTTATTATAAGAATTTGAATTAATATAAATTATTTTATGGGGTCTTTTTATAATTAGAAAGTTGTATAGCGTTTTTCATACTCAGAAATCTATGAATTTGATTTGTCTTAAAAGTAGAATTGCTGGAATTATAAATTGTTATTCATAGAGAAAAATAAATTTTTCACTAAGTAAAATTCAGAATTTTTTCTTTGAAAATTCTCTTATGCTAAAACAGGTAGTTTTATCAATTAAAAATCTAGTTGTAAAATAATAAAAAATAACAATTTCTAACATGTTTTATGTCCCCTCAAGTCTAGAAATAGATAAACTAAAATGTTAATTAAAATTACATTTTTATTATATCAAAACATAAATATTTACATTATTATGTTCAATTATTTAATGATATCTTATTCATTTTTAATATGGAGTGGTATATAACTTCCCAAGCATAAAAAGTGTAATTTCAATAGTGTCTGCAACTGTGTAAATTAGTTTTATGAACAAAATCATTAAAATTGCAGAGTTTACTTTAAGTAAAAAATAAGCTTTTAGAGAATGGGCAATAATGTATACTTAAGATTAATCAAACATTTCACACAATTATTTTTAATAAATTATTTGCTGAAAATTTTATTTTTCAGTAAGTTTAAATATTAGAATACCTTTCTTCTTCTTCTTCTTCTTCTTCGAGTTGGGTTTGTATGTCATTTAGCACCTCTGCTTTTATCAGCATTTTGTACTGTTAACTCCAAACCCAATGTTTCTTAGTTCCATTTGTTCGGATTACCCACTTTATTAATAAAGTCTGATAACCCTTTAATGGAATCTAGGTGTAACTCTCTAGTATGGATGATGCCTAAAGAGGTTAATCTAGGGAGGGCAAGAGCCTCGCATTCAAAAATGATATGCTTGGCCGTTTCCTCTTGCATATGACATTTCCTGCAGATAGGGTCTTGCTGAAACAGTCCCATTTTATGGAGATGTTTTCTGAAATAGTAGTGCTCAGTTATGAAGCCTACGATTAAACGTATCTTATGCCTAGAGCATCTAAGAATTTCATAGGAAATCCTCGCTGATGACCTACAGATCATACCTTTAGCGTGGGTTTGACCAGGAGATTTGAGCCAAGCTTCATACATCTTCCGTTTTTCCCATCTGCGAACATTGGTTTTTGCGGTCTTCAAATTGATCCCACAAAAAGGTTCTGGACCAATGGGAACAAAAGACGATCCTTGTTTAGCAAGCTCATCAGCCCTTTCATTACCTTCGATACCTTTATGCCCTGGCACCCATACAAGGATCACCCTGTTTCTAGTTGCCAGTTCTGTAAGAAGGTTTCTACACTCCAGAATCATTTTAGATTTGATTTCGAAGGAATTAAGCGCTTTTAAAGCGGCTTGACTGTCACTGAAAATGAGAATCCGCTTATCGTAATAGCCCTTCTTCATATTCAGTTGCAGACAGTGGATAATGGCCAAAACTTCTGCCTGGAAGACCGAAGCGTATCGCCCAAGGCTTACAGACAAGCTGATTCTTGGTGACACGCCACAAACTCCCAGACCTGAGAGGCTGTTCTTCAGTGATCCATCTGTGTACCAGATTAGATCTCCTGTTTTAGTTTCAAACATGTTGTTATCCCATTCCTCTCTAGTTGGAAAAACTACATCAAATGTCTTGTCAAACATGTATGTTTTTTCCATGATGTCAGATGGCATCAGAAGAGTAGGGTCTTGAATTTTCCTGGTGATGCCCTTGTGCCCTTTGGCAACAGGCTGGTCATACCAGTGGTTTTGCAGTTTCATTCTATATGCATTCAATCTTGCAACGCTGCATATGAAGATGTCCAAGGGAGTCAGATCCAACACAACCTCCAATGCTCTGGTTGGCGTGGTGGAGATTGCTCCTGTGATGCAGAGACAGGCTAGTCTTTGTAGACTCCTCAATCTGTCAATCACAGTCTTCTGTTCCACCTTATGCCACCAGATCACACAATCATATGTGAAAATGGGCCTGACAAAAGCTGTGTACATCCATAACATCAGTTTTGGATGTAAACCCCAGTTCTTACCAAGCATTCGCCTGCAAATCACAATGCTTTTCTTTGCTCGGTTGATCCTATCATCAATGTGCTTATTCCAGGTGAATCTCTGGTCTAAATAGATGCCCAGATACTTCACCTCTGAAGCCACATTGATTTCAACATCAAAAAGTCTTGGTATGAAAAATCCTTTCCGTTTCTTTTTGCGTGTAAAAGGTACAAGGTAGGTTTTCTGAGGATTAACCATCAGGTCCCTATCCATGCACCATTGACCTACATAACTTAGAGCATCCTGCATGAGATGACAAGTTATGTCAAAATCTTTACCAAGGATAAGGATGACAATGTCATCAGCATATCCCTGCGTATAATAGCCCTTATCATTTAGATGTTTTATAAGGCTATTTACAACTAGGTTCCAAAGTAATGGTGACAGAACACCTCCTTGAGGACAACCTCTAGTAGTCTTTTTTTCAAATGATTCACCGAAGATGTTCATTTGTATATATCTATCCGAAATTAAGGCCTCAATCCAAGTACACAGGGTCTGATTAATCCCTGCCCCTCTAAGTGCATTGAGGATGGATGGATGGGAAGTATTATCAAAAGCACCCTGGATGTCGAGGAAAGTTGCCAAGGCAATATCCTTTTGATCCAGAGTGGCTTCAATCTTGGAAACTAGCTGATGTAGAGCAGTCTCTGTAGATTTGCCGGGTTGATAGGCAAATTGAAGAGCATGCAAGGGACTATTTCTACCCAAGTAATCTCTAATATGCCGATCAATGATTTTCTCCATAATTTTAAGAAAGAATGAAGAAAGACTGATTGGTCTGTATGACTTGGCCTGGTCATAAGTGTCCTTGCCAGGTTTTGGAATGAAGACAATCCTAGTCTTTTGCCATGTCTTTGGTATATATCCCAGGGCCAAACTAGCTCTATACATTCTAGTTAGCATTGGTATGACAACCTTCTCTGCCTTCTGGATCATGATGGGCATAACTCCATCAGGCCCAGGGCATTTTAGAGGTTTAAAGGCAAAAATTGCCCATTTAACAATGTTGTAGTTTATGATATTTTTAGCGATGGTCCATTGATTGCTATTGACTCGTTGCAAAGAGCCAATGCAATGTTCCCCTTCGTTGCTATAAATATCTCTAGCTCCCGGGAAGTGAGTCCTGATCATAATTTCCATAACCCCTTTTCCGGAAGAAGCAAAATTACCCTCCTCGTCTTTTAGGGTACCAACCAAAATAGGTTCATCCCTTTTAAGGAGTTTCTGGAGTCTAGCTCCTTCAGAAATAGAATCTATCTCGTCACAGAACTTTCTCCAGGAGTTAATCTTGCTTTTTCTAACAAGTTTGTTATAAATAGTGAGGGCCCTTTTATAGTTCTCCCATTCACCATTTTTCTTAGTTTTGTTAAAAAGTTTTCTAACATTTGCTCTTTCGGCAGCTAGAGAGTCATTCCACCAAGGGCATTGGAGTTTAGCTCTTCTAGTGCGAATGGGGCAATTGTTATGATAAGAATCTAGAATACTTCTCTGTAAGAGATCTGCTGTAACTTCTAGATCGTAGTTGTCTCTAATAGGTCTGTTCCCGAGCTCAATCAACTCAGTCAGTTCTTCTTGGAATTTCTTCCAGTCCGTCCTAACTGGGTCTCTGAATATGCGATCCAGACACACATTAGAGTGAATTTTAAAATGGATGTTTTGATGATCTGAACCAGAAGGTCTGTCATCTACTTTCCATTATTTGATATTTTTACTAATCAGCGTTGTTGCTATAGTAATGTCAATTACTTCAGATCGATTGGAAGTAATAAAAGTTGGCTCGTTGCCCTCATTTAGAATATCTAACCCATAGTTTAGAATAAATTCCAAAAGGTACTCACCTCTTTTATTTGTGTCCGTACTTCCCCAGACAACATGATGAGCATTACAGTCTAGTCCTAGGACTACCTAAAAGTTGTTATTACTGCAAAAGTTCATGAGCTTGTGCAGAGAATGGTCAGGTGGAGCCTTCATAGGGCATGTATCCAGAGCCAAAAACAATTTCCCTGTCCCTACCCTCTATGTTGAGTCTGACTTTCACAGCTGTCAGGTCCCTAAGAATAAATTCAGAGAGGGGAAGAACCTCAATGTTTTTATGTAAGAGTATACAAGTTCTAGCGTTACCATTTTAGAATACCTTTAGTTTAAATGTTTTCTGTTAACATTTCTTTGACATGCAAAGTAATTTCACCAATTTTTATTCTCTTAGTTTTCAGATTTGATTAAGAAAAAATTAAGAATTAGAATTTGAGAGTGCAAAAATAACTTTTAATTTTTAGCACATTTGCTTTAAAATTTTTATATTACCTGTAGATGTGACTAAAAAGGATTTAGACGTACTTAAGTGCATTAAGTTTCAAAAAGAAGACGGGTGTAATAATTTTTGAGTCAAACTGTAGCTGTTGTGAAGGATTGCTAGTATTTATATTAGTAGATAAATACTCAAAATTAAATTTATATAGAAATGCTGCGAATTTTGGGTAACATTTATTGTTTTTATTGATGAAAAATATATGAATTATTAATGACAACTACTCAAATAACCACGAAGATGAACACGATATCCTAGAGATATCTCTCAGACATTTATCTGGACATTGCTTTGTCTCTTAGATATCCACAAGATAACCGAATATCGTCCGTCGTTATGTTCACCAGTTATCCAAAGGGTCATAGCAAATGGATATCCTGTGGATATTTGGATATTGCGATATATGATGGATATATCTTAGATATTTTGGATATCTTTTGGATGTTTTCTAGATATCTAAAAGATATCTATGGGATTTTCTGATAGCCACGAGATATCTATATAAATAAAATACGATATCCAAGAGATATAGAGATCGAATTTTATTAGATATGCTTTACATATCTAATAAGAATAAAAAATAAAATTATTTATTCTTATGTCTTATATCTGGAACATATAATATATATATATATATATATATATATATATATATATATATATATATATATATATATATATATATATATATATATATATATATATATATATATATATACATATATATATATATATATATATATATATATATATATATATATATATATATATATATATATATATATATATATATATATATATATATATATATATATATATTGTGTGTGTGTGATCCAGAATTATTAAAAGCTAAAATGCATTTCTAATGAAATTTTTATAATTAATGTTAATATTTTCAATATAATTTTTAGAAGTTATCAACTGAAACATTATTTTGAAATATTTTATAGCAGTTGCAAGTATTTTTTGTGGGTTCATTTATTGTTTAATTTTTGACTAAATACTTTATTTCAAAAGAAAAAAACATTAAAAATAATGTTTTGTATAATATTTGACTTCCCTAATATTAAAAGTGTAAACACAATGTGACTTAATTTTAAGAATTTATAACTAAATTCAATGCTACTTTTAACTTCTCAAATTATTAAAAATATAATCATATAAATTTTTTTATCAAACTTTTAAAGCAACTGAAATACTTAAAAATTAAATTCTGTAGGAATTATAGAAGGATATTTGTTAATGATAGTTTCCTGAAGATTAAAAAAAGTGGAAATAATTTCTTTAAAAAAATATATTTTAGTATTGCATCAGCATTTACATAAAAACAAAATGGATGGAGTCAAGAATTCAGAATTAGTTTCTTTATAAGCATTCTTAAATTTTAACAAAACTACTGATTTTGAGAAGATACTTCTTATTTTTTATTTAATTTAGGTTATAAAAATAAATATTTTGTATTTTAATCTCAGTTTCAATAACTTCTGTTCCTTAGAAATAAAATTGAATATTTAAAACATCAGTTTTTAAAGTAAAAATTTCACGAAATATTAAACAATAAAATGATTTTGAAAATTACATACAATGTAAAGATGCATGAGAATTTTAAAAGAATTCCCTGTGAAATTTTTAGATTGCCAAACAGTATACTTTTCATATTCAATAATAAACATACACGCCCCTACTTTTTTAAAAAGAATAAATTTGTATCATGTAAATAAATTCTTTATTGGAACATTATGCATTTACAGCACTTCCATGATTTATTTCTAAATAAAAGAGCAGCTAAATTCATATATTTTTTTAATTTATAATTAAAAATTTAGTTCAAATTTTATGAAAAATAATTTCTAAAAACCAATTTAAAAATGTAATTAATATATTTTAACCATATAATTGATTAATTCCTATATTTTTCCATAAATAGAGTCAATTTATCAATAAAAACCATCACAATATTTATTTTAAGATCTGATAGTGATTGCGTATGATTTTTCAGCAAAAATATTTAAGTTTAAATTTATTTCTTTTAATTTGATACATTTTCCAGAAGTAATAAAAACTACTGTAATAAAGAAATATTAAATCTTAGAATAAGCAAAATTTAATGCACTTAGTATAAATTGTTTTAAACTTTGAACATAAAAACTACAAAAATCTACATTTTAATAATAAGTATATTTCATGAGAATAAATAAGGTAAACAAATATCAGAAAGCAATATTTATTGAGAAAATTTATTTTTATTTAATCATAATGAAAACATTAACAAAGTGACTGCTAAGATTTTTTTACCATGCCAACTAAATATCCCACTTCTCTGATATCTCAGAACTAACTAAATAAAGACAGAAAAAATAATTAAATATTAGTATGAGTAAAGATTAATTATATTTTGTAATTCAATTTTTTGATAAGAGCACTTAGTAAAAAATATACAATGAGGTCACTTAATAAAAATTAACAATAATCATTTATTTATAAGGCACTTGTAAATTAAAATTTACTAACATTTAAAATATATTTTTGACAATTGAAGAAAAAAATATGCTAACTTTTATAAACAGAACATAATCTTCAAGTCACCACAAAGTAACTGTTTCAAGGTAGATAATATTGCCAACCTTAACAGAGGTAATTTATTTGAAATTTTTTCATGTAATAAAATACTAGCCAATAATTAATTGCATAAAAAGTCATAAATAGTAATCAAAATGTATCTAAATCTATCAGATGTTACATTAAAAAATTTAAACATAATATAACTATTAAATAGAATTTATTTTTAGATTGAGATAAAGTAATGAAAAATAGAATCATTGTAGGAAATTAAATATTGCCAATCAATCTGTCAACAAATACATTGATAACAAAGTAAACAAGCATTTGCATTTTATTAGCCCAAAAGTAAATTATATTTGTTTTCAGTGCAATAGACATTTATATTGAAAAAATGAGATACACATCCAATGAATTTAAAACAAAATTTCTTAAAAATTTTAAGATTCAAAATTAATACTAAAACAACATATATTACTTTTTAAATTACAAATATTTCCAAATGTATACATACTTTTGTTTTTAAAACTATTAGAATTGATATTTTTTTGTGGTAACAAAATGGTGCTTTTAAAGTGTTGATATTTAGTTTCAAAAAGTGGCATGTTTTACAAAATACACTAACAAGTAATGAAAATTAAGCAATAATCACAAAAACATATTTTTCAAGTCTTACCACATCATTAGAAAGGATTTGACGTCAATTTAAATAATAATTTTGTTAATTTCTTAATTCAATTTCTTACTTCACACATGTATCCAATTCCAATATTACAAAGTAAAAATATGTAATTAAAAGGTGTGATTTAATATTGTACATATATAATAGAGAATGCAAATTATTTGGGAAATATAATTAGAAAATAAAAGTTTTAATTGATAAAAATATTTATTTCAAAACTACGACTATTCCTTTTAATGCAGTAAAACTATTTAAAAATCTCCAAGTTTTTAGAATATAACTAAATCCAGTAAAGTGAGCCAAAATTTATAATTTGAGTTTTCATCAGACCAGTGAAAACTTAATTTTAAGAATGATAAGATTTGTAAAACTTTCATAAACATTTAATGCTTTAACGCCATAAGGTAATTTAATAATAAGGAAAACACTTTTTATAATACTTTTATATTAGCTGCATCTTTTCGTGAATAACAAAGTTTTTTTAATTTAAAATACAAATATAACAACACAAGATTGCCTTATAACATGAACTCTAGAGATATTTGATATATAATAATTAGTAGTAAATTTCAAATTGAAATTCAACATTATAAGAAACAAGATTACAATATGTTGTGACTTGTTTGACCGAATTTCTTGATGAATGACACTCAATATAATATTAACAGGGCTTAGTGTAGAATCAGGTACCAACTGCTTTGGTGTTACATTTCGGTAATAAACTTTAATCTCTGGTAATCCTATCCCTGTACAGCATTTGTGTAATTGCCATCTCGTTAGTCGCATCTAGGCGTCAAATATATCATGAAGTACCCAGTTGTAAACTTTTACCCTTTAACATTTCTGACTTCTATTTACCATATTTGAAGTAAGGAAACCTATAAGTGAGAGCAAATGAATACTTTTGAACTATAATTTCTTAAATGTAACAAAAAAATGGTATTTGTGCCAAATCCTGGCAACCAGGTAATAAATGACACTAAATATGAGGTTTTGTAAACAGTAGAAAATTATATACAATGCAAGCTTATTACTTTGAAGAAACATTCATGTTTTGTTATAGTTCTAATAACTTTTTGACTTTTGCACCACAAAATATTCAAAATTTAAGGTGTCACCTACTGAATTGAATAAAACTGTTTTGGCTGGCAGTATAATATTAAACTTTGATTGTATATTTAAGTCTTTCTTAGTTGCTAAAATGATGAATTTAAAATCCACATTTAGATTTTTTAGCAAATAAATAGTGGCATAAATGTTGTTAATCGTACATTTTATAAAGCACTTATTAAAAAATTCTTTATTTTAAATTTCATTAAATCTGTACTAAGAAACAAAATGATTTGGTTTTAACTTGATAAATTTGCACCAACTTTCCATGTCGCCAGTATTTTAACACTTTCTTAAAACACATGATTAGATTGAATTCAATAATAAACACAGAATTAATATTATGGAAACAGTGATGGAGAATATTGATAGTAATAATTTTGGATAGTAATAATCAAATAGAAAGTAATCAACTAGAATGATTGTTACCACTTTATTTTAATTTAAATTAATAATATAATTTGTATTAATACTGGAGTTTTAAAATTCATTAACCTTGTTTATGAAAGCACAGTTTCTATGAATGTACAGTTGACATCAACTGCTTGAGAAATATTCAAAGTGTAGATATTATACGATATCTAGATTTCTGATGTCTGTTAGATATCTAGCCCTTACGAAATTTAGATATCCAATTTGCAAGAATTTTAGATATCCATGAGATATCTCTGCAATATCCAAATGTTAATGTCTAAATTATATTATTTTACGATATCTAACGGACATCCAAGTTTAGGATATCCATGGACATTTGAATTTTGGATATCTCATGGATGTAGTGTAGATGTTACAAATATCTGGATATGAATTGGACTTGCGTGTGTGTGTATGATTTGTATATCTCTTAGATATTTGTATTTGTGTGGATAAGATTAAAAAAACATGATAAAATGTGGTTAACTCGTTACCAAAATATTTCATATAACTATTATGAAATCTATAAAATATTTATTATAGAGATTATTTATATTCATTACTTAATAAAAACAATTAAATTTTTGTCAAAAATATTGCAGAATTACTTACATTTTTATTGATTTAATTGTTGCCCTAGGGGCTCTACTTTCTGCGTAGGAGAACTAATTCAACCGGAATATGTACAATTTAAAGTTGATTTGAACCACTGTATGTACTTCCACAAAAGTAGATATTACAACAACAAATCATTGAATTAAAGACTAAACCGCTAATCACATTCCATATGAAGTTTAGTTAAATATATTTAGTATCATCAATAATTGAGTAACATCAGCTCATATATTAAGCATTCAATAAAATTATAATTGATAATTTTTATCTTTCTTCAACTGTTGGAATTTTATTTCAAATAGATTTGATATACAAAATTGAAATTCAGTAATAATGTTTTATTAAATATTATCATTGATATTCCTGCTTTTAACAACATTAAAAGAATTTTAGAATTCATGTAATATTGTTCAAATTATTTCGAAAGACAAATAAACATAATTTTTTTCTCACTGGGTATTAAGTATTTAATTTTCAAGACACTAATGTCTTTTTAAAACAACAACGCAGTTGTGTCAAAATTTCTGCAAACTTCTTTATATGAATTAAATTTTTTTAAAAACCTAAGCAATGATATTTTTGTTACAATTAAACTTCGGTTCAATGAAGTATGGGTTATGTATTTCTATGTCGGTTACATATTTCTATGCGGATGTTCAACTTTAGAAATGACCAGATTTGAATCCTGTTTCTATGGAGGAATGTGAGAGAGAGATATTATTTTTGTATTTTTTACTAGTAGAACTTGTACTCTTTACTCATTAGAATTCTATAGGTTTATTCAATGGAACTCTAAATACAACTTGCAATTAATGAAAAATCTGTTGGAAAAGAAAATAATTCAAATATTTTAAACATAAATTTTAGAGAGTTTAGTAGTCTATACTTAAACATATTTAGGATAATTACTTATGTTTTCATGAATGTATATATATATATATATATATATATATATATATATATATATATATATATATATATATATATATATATATATATATATATATATATATATATATATATATATATATATATATATATATATATATATATATATGTATATGTATTTCCTACAGTTAAAATAATACATAATCTTGATAATTTTTGTCTTATATCACGAAACGTTAACTTTTCCTGAAAATAAATAAACATAATCGTGACATTATAGAGTGATGTGAAATGAAACAAAAATGAAATTGCAAAAGAAATTTTACATTTAGTATCAATCAAATTTCTTGAGCAATAGTGATAAAATGGATATCCATTTTATTCTTCTTTTGATGCTGTAAGATGAGTTTCGATTTTTATATAGATATGTATAAAAATATGTATATATCAAAATTGAAACATACATTGATTTATAAGTATTAAAAAATCTGATAAAGTTAAGTACCAAGGATTTTCCTAGCCAGATCTGTAATTATATAGCAAGCATCATAATTTGAATTTGTTAAGTTGTATAAAATTTCTTTTCATTTAAATATGTTTTATGTCACAATAATTGGTTCTTTTTTATTTTTCTGCCACAGGTATTAATGTCTCCAGCTGTTATTTTACCAAGTTAAACAAAATATCACATATTGCTGCTTTTACCATTCTTATTTTTATAGGTCTTTACCTTTTGTATTTTAAAAATGAAAAAAATATACGCCTCTTTAAAATACCTTTTTAACTTACTGTGTTACTATATTTATTATTTTTCCATTTATTATTTTTCCATACTGTGTTACTATATTTATTATTTTTCCATAAAAGCCCCAAAAAGGCGAAATTTGTGCTGGAGAAAACAAAAATTTAGAAAAAAAGTTTTAGTTTATTTTTATTTTCTGAATTCGAATGTTCTGTAAATTAACAACCCTAAAACAATTACAATATATTTATATACGATGTTTAAATAGTTGACCGAATTATTATTAGACATTTTAAACTAATTTTCTTCGTAAAAAATATACAATAATACACTTTCATGTTAAGATTTATCACAGAGCAATAAACACTGATTATAATATCTATTCAGTAAAAACTTTTAAAACTAATAAGTTTAAATTATCTGCTTTGTTTTTAATATGATTTTAACTTGATAGTTTATTTTATTCCAAAGCATAATATTTAAGATCTTACACGGTACTAGACTATGTTGTTGCATATTTTATAAAAACAAAAAGTGATAAACTTTACTAAGATTCATAGAACGTGTGCTAAGTTATGTAAAACAATAACAAAAGATCCTGTATTTTACATTCGTCATACAGTTTTATGGAAAGAAATTATTTCTTGCAATTTATTTATTTCATGGGGCATTTGCAAGAACAAATGAATTTGGAGGTGTAGATATTGCAATTAGATATAATATACCTTACGTTATATTGAATTAATAGTGAAACAAAATATATTGGATCTAATCTTCACATCCAATTATGCCACTGAGGTCAATTTAATTCCCTTAACGAATAATTATGAGTATATAAGATTTAAAGATGAGAAATTAAGGTCAATTTTTTTAAGTTCATAAATCAAAGTATTAACGTTTAACTAATATCGTTGAATAAATCGTTATTTAATCCATTTATCAGTGAGAAAGAACTTCTTACTATATCTATTGGTTATCGGGTTGATGAACGTCCATTACTTACATTTATGAAAAAAAATACTAACAAAATAGTATACTTATGCATCCACCCTTTAAGAACATGTCTGTAAATTAAAATACAGTATTTTTTGTCTAAAAAGATATCTATCAAAAAGACTCTGACTCTATGATGCATTAATACGTAATTGAAAATTTTAAGAATGTAATATTTAGTAACAATACGTATACATACAGATGTTTTGAACAAAGTAAATTGTTATTTACTACTTAAGTGACTATCCTTAAGAGCGTGTGCCACTTGTATAGAATCAGGAGTTAAAAAATGGGGGAAATTTTCTATATGATTATAATGCATAATATTGAAATCGTTCATTGTTTATAAATAATAGAAGTTCTTATGAGAAATCCGAACCTGATGAGATTGATGTTTCCAAATCTGTGCAACAGGTTGTCCTTTCTGCAGATAAACATCCAATCTGTGAACAGTAAGAAAGTTTGCAATTTCTATAATTCTTTTCCAAAAAGATCTTTTGTGCAAAATTTTAGAAAAGTGGTGGATGCCATATTGGCAAGTTTCTTTAAATGAAGGTGATTCATTTGGGAGCAACTCAGCAGATAGTGGTCAAATGTACCCTCTATAACACACGAGCAAAGATTTGTGTTCGAATTTTTAAATCAATTGAAGTAAATAGGGAAAAAACTATGGTTCATTATCATGTAATTGATGTATGAATTTCTTTGATAGTATTATTTGAAAATGTAAGAATTACATTTTTTGTGAAATCAACCCTGTTCTACAGAGTTTCATTGTTCTTGCCATGAGGTTAAAGTCTGTTGCTTTAGTTTTGACTGTAGAGAAGATTTTTAGGTAGGATAAGATACGTATTTGATGATTACTATCCTTTGCTGACTCTTTTGCTCTTAGATCCGCAAGCTGATTGTACTGACTTCTTGCGTGAGTACGTATCCAGATGAGTTGTATTCTCGTGTCTTTCAGTACTAATTAAAGGGACAGCTGTATTTCAGGAAATTTGATTTATGTTGTTGATGAGAGGTTGCCATCAAAACTTTTTTGACACTTCAAATGGTCACTAAGAAGTATTCCTCTTTTTTGCATGGTTAATGGCTTCCAGGAGCACAGAAACTTCCTCTTGAAAGACTGAATAAAAACCTTGCAATTTAAAAAGATGGTAAGTTTTCTGAATCAAATTTATCATGATTGTGAGAGCAGGTGCTGTAAATTAGTAATACTTTGAGCCCTTTTTGTATAATATTTTACAACTGATGGATTTAACTCTGGTGGTTTGACGATGGTCTTCTGTGGTTGCGACTATTTAATGCAATATAATTAAATACTTTGGAAATAAATATAATTTAGATATCATCAAATTAAATTCTATCATTTGTGATTATATGTAGCTGCATCAATTATTGAAAGTATAAAATGTATGATTGGAAGTAGAAGAATGTATTTCACCTTCAAATAAAACTTTTACATTAGATAGAAAGAAATTATAAAGACGAGTACAACAGAAATTCTGTGATTATGCATCGTTACCATCACTTGAAACTTTTTAGCAGTAGGAGAAACTCTGGTGACTCGTAATCGTAATCGAAAACTAACTTGAGTTGGAATTTACTCTTGATTAGATTTTGGGAGATATTGGGAAATATACAAGCAAGTTGTGTGAAGCTAGAAAGCTTTGAAAATATTTTATGAAACAACGTTGTTTAAAAATGAAATAATATTTTCTCTCAATTATTTGTCAAACTCTAATTAGAGATATCGAACTTGTTACTCAGTGATTTTCGCTTTTTTAAGGTTTGCTGATTTAGTTCTCTTCTTAAAAGCGAATTTTTAAGAAAATACTATGTATAGATTATTCAATATATTAAATTAAATTAAATATTTTCTTTACAAACTGTGATAGAAAAAAATGTAGTTTTATTTAAAAATTATACCTGAAACCATATAAATAAAAAAATAATTATTGATTTAATTTGGGAAAATTAAATTTACAATATCATTCAAAAATGTATTTGTCCCTAGAACTAAAAATCATTTTTGAAAACATTTCTTATGTTAAATACTTGTTTAAAAAATGACAACTTTTAGAATCATGAACTATAATTTTGATATTTTTCATCTTATAATTTTAAAATCATTATTTACTTTTGCTTCGTAAAAAAAAAATTCAAATTTCAAACTTACTAATCATATTTTCTTATAAAACGTACTTTCCTGAACGATTTATGCATTCTTACATTAGATGGAATCAAATACCCTGTTATAGGAACTAAAAATGAAGAGCTTATCATAAATTGTGAAAAAAGCAGACAGGGAATTATTTTTATGTATTTAAAGATTTAGTAAGTAGAGCTAAGTTTATAAACAATCACATGTTCTCAGAAGTGCCTATAATTCAATGTAAGTTTAAAAAAAATACAAATAATATAGAGATTATTTACTGTCGTAAAAGTGAAATAAATACCATATTATACGACCAGAATAAATCCCCTTTGTCTGAATCTAAAGCAGCTGCGTATTTTCTCAAACTAACCAAATTTCAAACAGCTTTAAATTTGAAAGTTATCCCAAAGAAAATATTAAATATTTCTGCATATTGTTGAGGAAATTAAAGAAATTAGCATTAATGAAAAAAATGATTGAGTTATTATTTAGTATTTGATATTACCCAAAGTTGTAAATATAGTTACAATAAACATTTCATATAAAGTGTACAAATTAAAATAAAGAAGAACATTTTTCCCTTGATCTGTTGATGAACTATAAATTATGCAATAAAAGACAGTTTTAATAAAATATTAATTAGCAATTAATTATAAGTTGAGTTATTTGTTATACTTTAAGATTGTTTTAATAATCTTAGTGAAAATTATAATATTAAAGATGTATGCAATTATATTTGGAAAAAATTATAAATCAGTTCAATTGCTTTTTTATTTTATTATTGTTTTAATAATCATTTAGAAATGTTAATATTAAAAATGTATAACCTAAAACAAAGGCATATATCACTTGTAAATATTTTTATTTGTGCACGGTAATTACTTATTAGTTTTTTTTAATTATAAGTATCAATTTTATCATATTTTGCAGATGTAGAAGTAATATAATTTAAACATAACAATAAAAATTTTAATTAAATTTACATGGTATTAATATTTTGTTATATTTTTGGTAAATGTCAAAATATATTTAACCAGATTCAATATTATTTGACACAATACTACAATAGTATTTTGTACTTTTTATTACAAAATAGATTTAATATTCATATGAAATTTTGATTAAAACTATTGGCGAGTGATTCTGCATAGTAAAATAAATAAAGAAAACCTCAAAAAATTAAATAAATAAAACTTTACTCTTGTCTCCATTAAAGCAATTTCTAATATATTGAGTTATGTCTCTTTATTTATTTTTTGTTACGAATAAAAAATATATTTCTTCAATTAACTTGGAATTACAAATAACTAAAATAACTAATTATTTGAAATTAAACGTTTATAAAAAAGGAGATATTATTAATGAAAGCTCAAAAATTAAACATACTCAGGAACCAATTTCTAACCATCAAATATAACTTTGTTCAATTAGTGTGAAAATTTCAGTTATACCATATTTAGATATGTTAACAGAAGAAAATTATATGATTTTGTTTCACACATGCAAAAACTTTTTCTTAACTTTGATAATGTTAATTATTTTTTACATTTTTTCAACTTTTTCAATACATTAATCCGTAATCTGACCAAACAACTTGCGCTAAGCTTTAAAAACGCAACGTAAAAACTAGCTTTCTTTATTTTTTTCAAGTAAAGGAATGGTCGTAGGATGGTGAAAGAAAAATGCGAAGGGCTAATTAAGAAATTAATCTTTCTGAGAATAGAAAGAAAAAAGCCCAAGTTTTCCAGGCTCTTAATTAAGATTTAAATAAAGGAAATTAAAAATTGAGCGTAATGTAAGGAATGTGATAATAATGGTTTTGTGTAGTTCAGATTTATAAGAAAGCTTGTAAGCAGTAAAAACTGTTATCAGTTTTTCCCCACTGAATTTTTCTGAGTGCTTTATGTTAATCCTCTTTGTTTGTAAATTTCTTTTGTATTAAAAAACGTCTGAATTTCCGAGATAGGTTCTCTTATTTTAACTTTTATTATATTCTATTATTTATGTCTTTGTATAATGTTATACATTTCTAAGAGATTTAAAAAAAATTTTATCAAGTACATAACAATATTTACTGTATCGCAGAAGTATATTATATACATTATTTTTTATTTTTCAATTTTAGTTAGAAAATTATATATTTAATAGCTAAATATGAAGAAAAAATTTTCAAATTATGAAACAATTTTCTATTGAAAATTTTCGATAAATGTAAAATATAATTATTATAAATACTGTAAAAAAATTTATTTTAATATGTATATAATTAGTTTCATAATATAATTAGATGTTGTTGATTAAATAAAGTTGTTAAACTGTGTAGTTTAACAAGATAAGTTATAAGGAATTTGTGTATTCGATCATTGTTTTACATGCTATAAATTTTATTCATCTACTTTTTACATGTGACAATTTGTGCATTTTATCTTTGATGTATCAGCTGGTAATACTGATTTATCGTTCCCTTCAACTGCCTTAGTATTATAAAATATATGATAGATCATATGAATAAAATTGCTTATTAAAGTTGGAGAATTATTTGTCGAAATAGGTAAACTAAAATGTTTTATGATCATTCAGTTTAAAATTGGTGAACGATATAATAAGGCAACAAAATATCATTCAGATTCTTATTAATAAAATAAAACAAGTTTATAGTTGATTATGAAAAAAAGGATTTACTTTTCTAGCTTATATTAGATCGCCTTATTTTGGTAGAAAGTAATTCTTAGGGAATATAGGAAAGCAATACTTTTTATGTCATAAACTAAAAAATTATAAAGTTCATACTGTTTAGCAAACTAAATATGTTTCTGGACATGCACATTTCTGGTTTTAATTTCATTTCATAACAAGGTGTACATAAGGAATTTTTGTTAAAATTGTATGCAAATTGCTGCTTGCTTGTCTATGTCGTAAATTCGAATTAAAACCAGTCTAATCCGAAGATGCTCAATATTTTTGAGCTATGCCCAAGGCTTTTAGAGAATAAAGCACGTATATAAATTATTTTGTGATTATAATTCCAAAGTTATATACATTCTAAATTATCTCTTATATGTAATTAGAAGTATATATATATATATATATATATATATATATATATATATATATATATATATATATATATATATATATATATATATATATATATATATATATATATATATATATATAAAGCAAAGAACTAATTGAATGCATACATGTTTTAAAAGCTACGTTACATTATAAGATAAAGGGG
>JAJQOW010001032.1:0-67551 GCA_037975125.1 Latrodectus hesperus | reverse complement strand
GTTTATAGGGTGGGCCATATTCATACTTCATCACAGAGGAAAGGACAGAGAAAAACAGAGAGAACAGAGAAAGAAAGTAACATCTATGTACGAACCGGGATTTGAACCCTGGACCCGAAACTCAGGAATAATGAGAGCTAACTACTCAGCCAAAGGTCGGCAAATTTAAAAACCATTTATAATTAATATTTCATTCTAGCTTAAATATTTGCTTTAAATACATGCAGTGTTTTGAACTGTTTAATTATGAGTTTTTTCTTGATTGTGATATTTTTAGAACTATATTACATAAAAGGTATAGTATTCATTTACATATTTTATTTTAAATGTATGATCTTCATTTATAGCAATTAAAACAATATACCTTTATTATATATATATATATATATATATATATATATATATATATATATATATATATATATATATATAGATAGATAGATAGATAGATAGATAGATATGACTTCTCTGTGAAGGAGTAATAATTTAAGAAATTGCAAATGATGATAATAAATATTGTATTAATATTTATATATTACAATTTAGTTTATATCCTTTTTGACACATAAATTATCAATATTTTTTTCAATTTCCTTCAGAAAACTCTGTTTCCTATTCAAACTCTTACCTCTACTGTAATTCTTTTATTACATTAATTAAAAATTACTGAATTCGAAGATTATTTTCTGATAATTATTTTCAAAAAAAGTTTTTTTGTGATTTATGTTCTTTGAATTATATTTAGAAAAAAAATTGTCTAACAATCATTTTTTCTCATTCAATAGAAATTTATACTTATAAGTGAATAGCTCAAATTAGGTTATGTGTGTGATATAATCATTTTATAAAAAACTTAAAAATTTGATTTTATCATCACGAGAAACTTTAGATTTATAGAAATGAATAAATATTAAACACACACACACACACAAACACACACACACACACACACACACACACACATATATATATATATATATATATATATATATATATATATATATATATATATATATTGGAAGTATAAATCTATCTTCATGAAACACTACTGTAAAATCAAAATAAGACAATATAATTAGCTGCAATTATGCATTACTGAAGGAGAAAACATCTTTCTTTAATGTGTCTAAGACGCTAAACTACTGTACCTCAGGTCCATTTAAAAATATGGGATAAATTTATTTAAATTATAAAATTATTCCAGCTTTAAATTGGAAAAATTTCAAATTCGGAATTTTCAAATCCTATAAAGTAAGGAATTATTTATAATTTTTATAAATGATTTGTACACCTTAGTAGACCTTGATCTGAAATAAACCATGTAAAATATCTACACGTTTAAAATACATTTGAATAAAACGAAAAATACTTTAAATCGTATTTCAAAAAATAACATAAATTGCTTTTCGGGAACGTATGAAGTATTTGCAACAACCAACTATATAGTATCATATTTTCCTTATGGACTGATATTTTTGTATTAAATTATGCTTCCTTCCTTTTATTTATTTTGCTATCTATTGTGAAAAATCTTGGTTTTAAGTTTATAAATTATATAAACCTAAACTCCCTTGCCTACGGATAGTAAACACAATAGGAATAAAAATTCTTGTATATAAATAAATAAAAAATACATTGATTTCTATGATTGTGGAAATTTGGATTTTATATGACATACACTTGATATTCACAATTGATATTACATAATTTATAATTGCATGTGTTTTTGAATGTTAAACTCCGAAGAAATGACGTGAGTTCTTTAGATGCAATATACTAAATTTTTATTGAGAAATTAAACATGCTGAAATATTCTACTTATGTATGTAATAAGAGATATTATGCAATGATGTGTAGATAACATTGAAAATTATCCGAAAGAAATCGGTGTCAATAACATATATGAAAAGTAAATGACAGAAATATTCTAGTTGGCACATAATGGAATTGATTATAATTTGACTTTTACCGAGAGCTGGAAATTTTATTTCAATGTTAATAAACCTGAAATACTGCGTGGTCTAAGTCATTGGTTCTATTTTGAAATATGTCAATATTTTTTAACATGAGTGTGTGAAATTTCTTACTGGTTTATTTTAAATGTTATAAAAATTTTATGTTCACATTCTTATGAGTGATAATTCTTTTAACAATCAAGGAAACTATACGCTTATTAACACACAAGCGCACACAAACTTACAAGAGTAACAACAGAAATATTTAAATATATATATATATATATATATATATATATATATATATATATATATATATATATATATATATATATATATATATATATATATATATATATTAAATGCAGAATATAAAATATTAATATAAAGCTTTTTAATTTTTTTCTTATCTAATCATATATTATGAGAACTCAATAGAAATATCGTTCTCCACTGATGGTGTGACAGCATTCATAATCTGAAAATATTTTCATTATAATTCATAATATAATTTATACTCAGTACAATTTAAACTATAATAGTTTATATTGTTTTTATACGTTAAAGATATTGGCTTTAAAGGCACAAAATGTTGACCCAGTTTGAGACTGTAATGACTGATATATTATGATAAGTCAGTCTTCCCTCAACCTTATTATAAATGCATTTTGTTGCAGACAGGCTCGTATTAGTCAAGAAAGCAGCAGGACATATTTTTGAGTCGGGTAAAATTTGTTGGATATTTTCTTATGTCGGAGAAGAAGTAATTCATTTAAAGGAATATTGCATTACTACATATTACTATACATTTAGTCTGTAGCAGTGCATTATCATTATAAACGGATATACTTTATAGATAAGTTATTTAATGCAAAAAATGTAACTAATACTTTTCATCGCCATAAATTTTATTCTATTTATGAACATAACCTTATAATTTTCCCATGGCTATAACATGTGAAAATCATCAAAACGATATTTTATAATGATTTTTTTATATCGCAGCTAAAAAAATTAATTTTTTATCTAATTTATTACTAATTGCTTCTCCAGTCTTTACGCTGAACTGGCAGCCGAATGGCTAGCGCTCTTACCATCGGTTCAACAGTTCGTGGGTTCGAATCCCACCATGGGCATGGATGCTTGTAGTGGTTCGGAATCCACTTTAAACCGTAGGTCCCGGTCTAATTAGCCTTCGTGTGCAATAAATGACCGTTGAGCGACAATCAAATCTCCAATCTTTACGTAATTGAGAAAAGTTTTTAGGGCAATTATGATACACAAATAACATACTAATATCTGAAAAAGTATCAGCCAATACAGATAGCTGCATTTCAAATTAAAAGCATATACGACTAAAAATTAGCTTTATGTCATTTCGAAAGTAAATAAATTAACGCGTTACTTTTACATA
The DNA here is from genome assembly GCA_037975125.1 of Latrodectus hesperus. NCBI lineage: Eukaryota > Metazoa > Arthropoda > Arachnida > Araneae > Theridiidae > Latrodectus > Latrodectus hesperus. The sequence continues at coordinate 64,182 of JAJQOW010001032.1, read as the reverse complement.
AAACTTAAGTTTTATTTCTACAAAAAATAAATTAATTTAGCAATCGTAATGAAGTCATTCTTTCAAGATTAAATTTGCATCAATAAATTCTCCACTTTTTTGAAAGCAGATTGTTTGCATAGATATAAAGGTTTTGTAGAGATTGTAACATTTCACATTTAGTTAGTAAATCAACCGTAGTTTTAATATGATGATCCAACAAGTGGAAGAAATTAACATGTGTACTTCCCTGCTGTCAATGATAGAAAAAAATTGAGATCAGGCAGGCATTTTTAGGATCCTCAAGATATCATCTGGACCATTTTCTGCAGTCATACTTAGTATTTTAAGTAACACATATTACATCACTCTTATACTAGAAATTACAAAGCAAACTGAGAATCAAGTTCAATAAAACGAAGAGATAAATATTGATTCTTAAAAAGAGTGAAAGTTTGTAAATTCCATTACAAAAAAAAAAAAAAGAGCTACCAAAAAACACCTGTCGTAGACACTATTTTAATTTAAAATTGATCCTAATTTAATTTTAAAATATAAGAGTAAGGTATTTTTCACAAAATGTTAACTTATTCTTTTAGGGAGTTTTGTTTTAATGAAGAAATTTTAATCCTGCATTTAATCATCTTGTATTGATATCTGAATTTTGAAGTGGACAAGTTTAAGGTTTTAAATAAACGTATGCTATATACATAAAACTTATTTTTTGTATGTCAGGATATCACTGTCAAATCCGAAAGCACACAACTTTAATTTACTAAAAAATAAATAAAAAAATTGGTAGATGCATTTTATCAATTATTTAAAATTGCTACAGAAAAAACTTCTATAACATTTTCTGGTTTTCATTGTTTATTCGGTTTTTTTTTGTTTACGGATATTACTAGTTTAAATACCTGGAAAAAGCAAATATTAATTTTAAAATATTCGGATATGATAACGTCTCACATGTACATTATGTTATAAGTATGGTTTATTTGTCTCTCAATGGTCATTTATTGTACACGAGAGCTAGTTAGAACGGACAAACTTCAGATGGCTTAAAATGGATTCCGAACCATTACAAACATCCTTGCCGAAGTTAGAATTTGAGCTTACAAACTGCTGAACCGAAAGAAAGAGCGCTAACCAATCGGCAGCCAACTCGGCTATCATAGGTTAAAAGAAATGTATAATTGATCCTGAGAAACAAGCCAAAAGTAGTAAATATATATACACGCAATGGTTGCATAATCTTCCTTCAGATTAAGTAAAACACTTACTATTATTTATATAATCGACCGTTTTGTAAAACTGCAATATCAGTACCCTTTTATTCAAGATATTTTCACTGGATGACTAACTAATGTTTATGTATAAAATTAATTGTATTTTTTATGTACGTATGCTAGTAAATAGAATCATAATTAAGAATATATAAAAACTAATTTGTTACATTCCCACTGAATTTTTAATGAAAGTTATGAATAAGAAACATTCTGAAGCATTCCACCAGCTATATAATTTTACACTGTAACTTATTCAGTAAAATGAACCTCATCATTCAATTCGAATCATTGAAATTGTCCTGTTAAGAAACTTTGCAATACTTTCTGATCATCAAAAAAGTGATTGTCTTAGCTTCTGATATAAATATTTTCGGAAACTGAAAATGGGGCTTCATCCCATTAAGTGTTTGCTGGTGAATACTTCAAAATACTATACCTGATATGTTTCAGGAAAATAATAGTAGTATAATTTATGAAAACTATAAAAAAAGAAGTAAGTGATTTATAGTAAGTTTTGATATGCAAAAATTAGTCTTTTAACTCTTCTATTACCTTATTTCGAGTTGTATAGCAATAGACTTAACTTAATCTACCGCTCACAGGAAAAGTGATTTGTATTCTTCCTTTTCTTCACTTCACTTACAACAATTTGTTTAAAATTTTACTTTTTCATATGCTTGTACTCATAATTAAATTTTGAAAAATTTGAGGATAATTTTTAATATCTAGAAAATTTTTAAAATTCCTTATTTTAAAATAAAGGATTTGATTGCAAATAATATTTTGAACAGGTTTCCTTTATTAACTTACTTTCTTTTGAATGAACAATTTTCTATAATATCATTCGAAACATTTATTTTCCTCATGGCATTTATGAATAACTAATTTTTGTAAAATCAAATGTAGTTGAATAAATTAAATATTAATTATCCAAAGAGGAGAAATTCTATGATAAAGTCACTAATCAATTATATATTTTAATTATCGCCATAAATTTCTGTTCCATCTCACTTTTTGCATTATGTAACTGTATATCTTTAAACTTTTTCTTGTTATAGTAAATAATTATTTTTCGGTTTATAAGCCATGATTTCCAGTAATTGTCAATTTAAATAGGTAAAATCAAATATAAGGTAGACCGCTGCAAATATACATTGTTGTGACAACATTGTGAAACACTGCACTGTGGTTAGTATTTTGACGGAGATATTAATCAATTGGTAATTAAAGAATAGAGTTTTACAAGATAAAATCAAATGAAAATAAGAATCTTAAAACATCAGCGAAAAATGCACCTTATACCGCTTAGGTAACATTTAAAAAAGAGTACAGTCCAACAATAATAAATATTTATTCTTAAAGATTATTGCTATTTCGAAACATGATCAAGCAATATTGAAATATTGCAGTGTCATATTTTTAATAATCGCAGGAAATAAATCAAATTTTATACTAGGCATCTTGAAAATAAAATTGTGTCATGCAATAGAATGCGATTACGAATGTGTCAACTAGTTATCAACACACAAAACATAATTTGTGTTGATTTATTATGTAAACTATTAAGATATTGCTGATTTGTCATACATGATCTCTGTTTTATAAAATTGTGTATTATAAGATTTTCTATTTATATTTAACAAATTCATTCTCGTGTCATATACTATATTTTCTGAAGTATAAATCAGTTTTTAATTTACTATTGACAGACATTTAATCACTATCAACTCCCAGTTAATACTTTATAATCGCTACGTAAAAATGAAATAAATTTGGATCATCACCGTGAGAATTAGTTTGGTTGCTGATTTTAATAGTTTGACTTTTAAAAAAGTTATATAAAAACACTTTAAAAATTTGCAAAGAAAGTCACGAGCAGCTTTTGCATTATGTTTCAGTTTTTTATATACTTACATTTTTAATCAGAAAATGTTTAAAAATTATGCTTTAATGTTGAAATTTATCAAATGAATGCTCTGAAGTAATATTTTGAAGATTTTTCCATGTTTATGATTTCGGTTTGAGTGTGATATTTTGATTAACATCAAAAAGTAGATAGTATGTATAAATTACATTACAAACAAAAATAACTATTTCCTTTAAAGTTAAATCAAGTTGAATATATCAATAAGCCTTATTGCGATTAACAGAAACTGAAAGATATTGTCACTTACTTATTAGGTACCAAAATCATAACCCCTTATATTTGAATCTCTATCACAACTGGGTGAAAATGTTTTTTATTCCTTATTCTAATGATAGATATTAATACATATTTTTTTATCAAACTCTCTGGAATAAGAAGCCATTATAATTTACTAAAAATATGCATCGTTGATTTGCAAGACTTGCATGAATACTTAGTAGTTAAGAAGTCAAGAAACCCATCATTCTAAAATTTTTGTCTGGAAATATAAATGGTTCAATGGTCTATGATGAAGGAAAATTCAAGTGAGAATCTTAATTGATCAGCTTACACTGTTCTGTTATTAAATTACCTTCAGTTTTTTAGGAGAACTATTTACTAGACTTAGAATGAGTCTACTTTGAATAATATTCATATAAAATGTAATTTAATTTCTCATATTTTAATATCTTTCTGTCACATTGCGGCAATACATTGATACAACACCTACATTTGTAAGAATAAATTTAAACTGCTGCATATAGTATTTGAGAAAAATTTAATTTGCCATAAAAACGAATATTATTGCGAAATAAAAAGTTAGGTCTTTCAATAAGGAGTATTATCAATAAGGAGTATTTAATAACTTAAACAACCATGAGAGGCTTGCCGTGGCCAACAGAAAACCGGCTTGGCCAGCAGCGGCCCGGATTTTTGCCGGCAGTTTGTGTTTGCTGGGTATTATCATTTGGAATATTAAAATATAGCAATTTTTATAATACTCTTTCAGGCACTGTTAGTCTTTGTTATGTACTATTATATATTGCTTTTTTTAATACATGCTATGTAAAAAAAATATAAACACAGCATATTTACGCAGAAATCAAGTTTTAAATTCAATATCACACTATTTTAATTTACTTCAGATTTTTAATATATGTCAACTGTGAATTATTTTAAAATCTATGTTGAGGACTCTAATATTTCCATTGTATTTTGTGTTTTATTAACCGATATTAATATTTTAGAACCTAAAAAAATATCAAAATCTTAAGATTGCAGCAGAATTAAACCTGAAAATCATTTGTTTTACAGATTAAAAAATGCTATATCCAATTTAGAGAAAAAAGTCAATTTTTAGAAAATATCTACGACGCCTAAATAAGAGACATTGAGACTGTTGCATTATATTTCTTTCCTATCAATTAGCAGTAGGTTCATATAATCCAGCGCTTTTTCAGTTAAGCGATGTCAATAATATTGTTTGTACTTTTACACCAAGTAAAATTTGCATCACTTTCGTAAGATTTTATTCCATTTTTTATATACGTATGCTGGTAAATAGAATTTATTTAAAGATATTTAAAAGATGACTTGTTTAGTATCCCATTGAATCTTAAATGAAGTTTATGAATAAAAATATGGTATTTTGTGTAGCGTTCCCCACCAGCTATTTAATTTTCCATTGTAACTTCTTCAATAAAATCAAGACAAAAAGTTAGCCTTAAATTTCCTACCCAGATCATATAAATTATATGAAAATTCTGTGAATTTGAAGGAGCCATTATATAATGACAAGAGCTTCTAAGATATCATGACTTATAGCATGGAATTTAAAAACAATCGAAACAATTGTTGGATACTATCTCTGCCTAATTGGTAATTTTTCTCATTATTTTTTGTGTTTATCTTTTTTTCTAGTTTACATTTCTATATATGCTCGGTAAGATTGTGCATTTTCTAGTCTCTTCTAAATTAACTGTCATTCTAATAGTTTGAATTTAAAAAAATAGATAATAGCACTTTAAATATCTGCGGAAAAATCTCTTTGTACTGGTTATAATACGCTTAAAGAAAATTATAGTTGAGACTGTGAAAAAAAAGTAATTTCTTGTTCATAAATGATTTTGATTTCGAGACATAATAAAAATCACTCCACGTTTACATTAACTTATTTCACTTTTCATGGCAATAAATTAAAAGGAAACAAACACACAGTGCTTCAAGGAAAATAAAAATATCCATGTATTTTTTTTATTTTTTTATTGTACAACAAAGACTTGCATAAAATAATTTCAATTTTCATAAACTAACACCTATAATCATAATACTTCAGTTGTATACAGTATATTATAAAAAACTAAATTTTTATAAAAGAGTGTTGATGCGAAATTCAGAGACGTCGATCAATAAGGATTACCAGAATAAAATATTAAATATTTTAAACTATTAAAAACAAAACCATTTTTATGACTCTCACTTTCGCCTTCTCAAGCACTGTTTTACTTCATAGCATATATATATATATATATATATATATATATATATATATATATATATATATTACTAATACAAGGTGGGAAAATGCCTTATATTACATTAGAGTTTAACCCCACATTTTTTTTACTTTAATACACTACTATTTAAATTTACTGAAAATAGATATTTGACTTCAACTGCATGAGTTACCTAAAATTACCATGATGAGAACTACTGTAAGTTTCCTGTTTTTATTAGCATGTTTAGTTTGTCTACTGATACTAATATTTCTCAGTCTAAAAAAAGTATGATGACACAAAACAGCATCAGCGCTTAAACTTCGCGCAACAAAAAATGCTATACATATCATAGAAAAATATCAATGCAGTCAATTTGATACTTTTCAGCGGTATATTAATAATAATCTGCCACTTTATCAAATTGCGGCAACTCATAATTGTTTACATTTTCACCGGGTGAGGAATCCAATATTTAAAGGAGATTTTATTCAATTTTTTTACATACGTATGCTGGTAAGTGAAATCTTATTTAAAGATATTTAACTGATGACTTGTTTAGTATCCCATCGAAACTTCAATGAAGTTTATGAATAGAAATATGGTATTTTGTACCGTTCAGGCAGCTATTTAATTTTCCACTGTAATTTCTTCAATAAAGTTAACACAAAACAAGGGCCTAAAACTACCTATGTTGATAATAAAAAATTTAGGATTCCATGAGGAAGCAAAATATCTCAAAAATTTGAAAATTCTGCGAATGTGAAGGCGCCATTATCTTATGTCAAAAGCATTTAAGATACCATGTCTTATAGTATGGAATAAAAAATATCGCAACATTTATTGGATACTATCTCTGCCTAATTAGTGCTTTTGCTCATTATTTTTTGTGTTTATCTTTTTTTCTAGTTAACAGTTTTCTGCATGCTTTGTAAAATTGTGCATTGTTTAGTCTCTTCTAAATTATTTAACCATCATACTAATAGCTTGAATGTTAAAAAAATAAATAACAGCACTTTAAATATCTGCGGAGAAATCCCTTTGTACCGGTTATATGACGTTTTCAGAAAATTATAGTTTAGACCCTGAAAGTAATTTCTGGTTAGTATAAAGATTTTGATTTCCAGATAAAATAATCAATCCACGTGTACATTAACTTATTTTAAATTTCATGGCAATATATTAAAAAGAAACACACTGCTCTTCAAGGAAAAAATATCTATATATAAAATATATATATTTATATAAAATATTTATATATATTATATTTAAAGGTTATGAATAAAAATAGTATTTGTTGCATTCCACCAGCTATTTAATTTTCCACGGTAACTTCTTCAATAAAATTAACACAAAACAAGAGTCTTTAATTTCCTATCTTGATAATATAAATTTTAGGATCAATAAGGAATGAAAATATCTTAAAAATATGAAAATTCTGTGAATGCAAAGGAGTCATTATCTCATGCCAAGAGCTTATATGAAAATTCTGTGAATGCAAAGGAGTCATTATCTTATGCCAAGAGCTTATATGAAAATTCTGTGAATGCAAAGGAGTCATTATCTCATGCCAAGAGCTTATATGAAAATTCTGTGAATGCAAAGGAGTCATTATCTCATGCCAAGAGCTTATATGAAAATTCTGTGAATGCAAAGGAGTCATTATCTCATGCCAAGAGCTTATATGAAAATTCTGTGAATGCAAAGGAGTCATTATCTTATGCCAAGAGCTTATATGAAAATTCTGTGAATGCAAAGGAGTCATTATCTTATGCCAAGAGCTTATATGAAAATTCTGTGAATGCAAAGGAGTCATTATCTCATGCCAAGAGCTTATATGAAAATTCTGTGAATGCAAAGGAGTCATTATCTCATGCCAAGAGCTTATATGAAAATTCTGTGAATACAAAGGAGTCATTATCTTATGCCAAGAGCTTATATGAAAATTCTGTGAATGCAAAGGAGTCATTATCTTATGCCAAGAGCTTATATGAAAATTCTGTGAATGCAAAGGAGTCATTATCTTATGCCAAGAGCTTATATGAAAATTCTGTGAATGCAAAGGAGTCATTATCTCATGCCAAGAGCTTATATGAAAATTCTGTGAATGCAAAGGAGTCATTATCTCATGCCAAGAGCTTATATGAAAATTCTGTGAATGCAACGGACTCATTATCTTATGCCAAGAACTTATATGAAAATTCTGTGAATGCAAAGGAGCCATTATCTTATGCCAAGATCTTCTAAGATATCATGACTTATAGCATGGAATATAAAAATATCGTAACATCTGTTGGATACTATCTCTGTCTAATTGTTGCTTTTGCGCATTATTTTTTGTGTTTATCTTTTTTCTATTGGGTTGTTTGGAAAGTCATTCATTTTGTTTTTCATGAAAATGAAAAACGTGAAGCAAATAAATATTCTTTTGCGTTGCACATTGTTTATTCTAGTCCAATAGCTTTTACCATCTTTCTGGTAGTAGTACGATTCCACAGTCATAAAGTGGTTGGTTTTTACCAGCAAGAAGCTGATCCATATAGGAAAACAAAATTACTTTCCAAACAACACAATAGTTTATATTTCCCTTGATGCTTGGTAAAATTGTGCATTGTTTAGTCGCTTCTAAATTATTTAACTGTCATACTAATAGTTTGAATGTTAAAAAAATAGAAAACTGCAGTTTAAGTATCTGCGGAGTAATAACTTTGTAACGGTTATATAACGTTTTAAGAAAATAATAGTTGAGAACGCGAAAGTAATTTCTATTTCAAATAAAGATTTTTATTTCGAGATATAATAAAAATCAACCCACGTTTACATTAACTTATTTCACATTTCATGACAATAAATTATAAAGAAACACACATGGTGATGTTCTTCAAAAAATCACATTTTATTGTAAAACAAAGAAATGCTTTAGAGTTGTACTAGTAACTAAATCTATCCACAAAATTTAAGATGTATAGGATATTCTTTATACTGTAGACAAATTGTTGGATTTCTTTGTCATAAAAAATTCTGACGCAAATACCTGGGTGTATAGAACTGTCAAAATAATCATAAATTTACAGAGCATCTGTTTATATAGGAACTGTTTATTTTTATAATAAATACCTTCATCTGAGTGAGAAAATACAAAATAAATTTTATGAACTTTAGTTTGCTGGTTACTTAATAGTCATTTTTTACACTTGCAGCTAGTAAGAACTGTAATTACTGCTTAGCAGTTTAGCAGGGATTAAATATCTCTACAATAATCCACACCCGAAGTGTGGTAGAAATTCAAGATAATTTTAACCGAATTTAAATACACTAGTATTGCACTGCCAGTTTGGAAGGGGATAACATGCTATTTTTAATTTTAGGATACACAATATTAAATCTTATCGAAACAAGCTTATCAATAACATTTCAAAACACTTCTACCAAATGCAATCTTTCAACGAATTACGCCTTCAGATTTATGTATTGAATTTCAGCTTAATTTTACAGTCTTACGTGTAATTAAATAACAATAGATTTACATTAAAATATCGAAAAATAATTTTAGAGAGAGAGATTCCCTTTTCTTCCAAGACATTAAAAAATGTTCAATAATTTCTTGCTCTCATAATTTGGATTTTTTTCTTTAATATTCAATTCAAAATGAATTTGATTCACTCCTGAAACATTTCAAAACTCTCAAAAGTTTTGTTTCTCAAAAATGTAGTTACTTAAAAAGATTTTCAAATTTAAATATGTTAAAGTGTTTACCACCAGTTTTATTATACTATTCAAAACTATAAATTATTCCGTTGAAAATTTAGAAGTACGTAAGGCTAGAAGTTGCTTTCAAAACAGCAGTTGATTCCTAGGAGTCTTCTGCTTATATATGTCAATATGTTTTGTTACTATTTTTGAAGTTCGTACATGTTTCTTTTCTGGAGTTGATTGGCTTATGAAATGTTTATTCCTTTATTTGTTCCTATGTTTTAAGCTAAGGTAAAACTGATATTATATATGCATATATCCACGTGCTTATCCCAATCTATGAGCAGCGCAAGTATGTAAAATTATTGATTCTTACTCCTTGTGGGGACAAGCATAAGAATCTGGAATTAAAAATGAAATAAAGAAAAATAAATTAGTGTATGAAACACATTATTTCTCTAATTTAAATTATTTTCTGGAAAATAAGTCATATACAGTATTATATGTATGTAAATATTGAATATATTTATTAAAGCAATAAATATTTAATCTTGAAACGTTTAAGATTTTTTTATCTATAAAAAACACTTTTAAGTTATTGCTTCCAATAACAGTAAAAAAAGGTGCTTAGAAATATGTTCTAAATAATGTGCGTTTGCTTATTTTTTTCTCAAATTCCTTCAAGATCACATTTTTATCAGAAATTGTATTCTTTTGAGAATAAATATACAGATTGTTACGAACACTTTACGTTGCAATGTATAATAAAGTGTTATTAAGCTATGACTTTTACGACAGTAAAAAAAATATGCTTTTAGAAGTAAGTTAATCAAATACATCTTGGGTTGCAGATCACACATCACTTCTTCGAGTTTACCAGTCATTGATTTTATCCCGCATTGACAACGGATGTGTTGTTTATGGATCGGCTGGATCTTTTGTTTTACGAAGACTTGACACACAGTACATCATTCTGCTTTAAGGATATGTTCTGGGGCATTCGGCACATCCCCTGTCCAAGAGTCTCTACGTGATTTGTCAACAATTACCTTTAGACCTGAGACGAATGCAACAACAACAACGAGAAGAGGAGGCCCTGGTCTGTACCTATCGGTTATCAGGTTCCACCCCCTCTTCAAATTAGAGGAATAAACACCTCGCACGAAGTGCCAGGTGCCCGCTGAGATCCAGAACTTGACTACGTAGTTGTGGACTAAAAATGAAAACAATGTTGGAATTTCAAGCCTATATCTGTGACACATGTCAGAGAAAGAGGCTCATTGGAACAAATTACATTTCAGTACATAAGAGAGGAAAAATTTAAAATTAAAGATGAAAACATAAGTAATGTGTAAATTAAAGCAGAGGAGATTAAATAAGTATAAAAGGTGGTTGAGATTACTATTAACCGCAGCATCTATTTTAGTTTAAATTTGGTTAACAAATTAGCATTAAAGTGAAATATTTAAAAAAAAACATTTGGTCACATATTACAGGAATAAGATACAATAATTCCATGAAAAAGAAAATCGGCAAAGGTAAACATTAAAGAAAAAAAGATAGAGTAGGCGACGAAATAGTTAGATATACTAGAGATAGAGTGAATCATTCATAAAAATTTAACAAGTACAGAATTGACATAACAAGTCTCGTTAATTTGAGAAATCCAGCTTAGAAAAGATATAATGATTCTTACTTGTAATAGAAAAAACATGAAAAACAAAATTCTAGGCTAAATACAGTAAGATGTGTAACAGACAATATGAAAAATAAAGCAAAAATTTACAAAATTAAGGAAGTGTGCTGCAATTGTCCATGCTTTAATCATTATCTGAGAGGTTAAGTTCAGAGTCATTTTGTGTTTGTGATGTGGTTTGTACTGGCGAGGCGCATAAGTCCAGTCCTTTTGTAACCAGCATGGACATAATATTCATCACTCTTTTAACTCTAAATTTATCACCAATAATAAACTTGATGAAAGCGATGTCAGATTGTGAGGAATGGCGAATTAGGTAAAGGCCCACCGTATAGCTACAGTGTTCCACATAATGCAAAGCATTACCTTCACTGCCGTTCGCGCAGCTGCAAAGTGGGGTTGAGGCTTTACCGAATCGGTGAAAGTATGAGACGAATGCAGCAAACTCTCAATTATTACGCAAAGACTGTGTCGACCCCATGTCAGCCATGGCGTCCCATGGTACCTAGTGCGTCTCTTAGAAGACTGATGCTCGACCAATGAACATCCCACCTTTTCTCACAACAGCCAAATCACATCTGTGGCTCACAGATCTATGTGATGTTTGGATAGAGTCTATTGACGAATTTGTTTATCCACCTTGATATGACCCAACAAATACTTTTATATTACATTTGCTCAATTTGGAAAATCGGACCCACCTATGTTTTTCAACAGCTATACTATTCTCATCTCTGTTAGAATCAATCTTACAAACCTGCATTCACGGATGGATCTAAAACCGCAGGACATGTCGGTTGTGGAGTTTGTATCAATAACATGTCTTTTAGCTACAGCCTACATTCGTCCTGCTCCATCCTTACTGCTGAAGCTACAGCTATTTACTATGCTCTTCAGCACGCTAATACCGATGACTATCATCAATACTGTGTCTATACTGACAGCATGAGTATTTTAGAGGCTTTGAGAAACAATAGTTTAAACTGTCATCCTGTTGTGTCCAAAATTTTCAGAGCATTGGATTCCGTTGCTGGAAAGAGAAATGAAAGTGTATTTTGTTGGATACCAAGTAACATGTGTCTTGAAGGAAATGAGAGATCAGATGTAGCGGCAAAGCCTGCATCAAGTCCGGTTTTACCATTGATTCCTCTCTCAGATGTGATAAAGGTTATAAAAAGTTTTATGTATGGTCTTTGGCAGGAATCGCGTAGAACTTACGGGTCATCAATAAGTTGCATACCATCTTCTCATCCCTTACCTCATTATCAGTTTTACCGTTACGTAGTGTTGATGTTAGATTAATTCTCTCCTTCGTATCGGACTCACACTTTTTACACACAGACATTTTTAAGTGAACTAAATCTGTGGTGTGAAACGTGTGATGAACCAAAAAAAGAGTTACAAAAATCTTAATCTTGGCGCAGTATGTCCATTTTTGGACCTTGCGTCATAAAACTCAACCAATCAACCATTAGAATAAAGTTCAAAACAATGCTTTCACATTGATATTTTTTCTTAAATTCCTTCAGGATCACATTTCTGCCAAAAACTGTATTGTTATGAGATTAAATATACAGGTTGTGTGTTACCAATACTTCATTCCGTTCTCGGAAAAAGAATAACAATATCCATCCAGGCTTGCATGTCCGAATCCTGATGACATCTCCATATCCCACTTTTCTCTGCATGCATTTATGTCGTGCTGTCTTCCTATACATTCTTTTCAGTGATAGCTATTCCAAAATGTATATTTCGACTTGGAAATTTTGACATTCAAAATCAGGGATATGCTTACAAAAATTTTTAATTTATTTTAATTTTAAATTACAACTACATTTTTATTCAAAATCATAGGAACATTAATAATTTAGATTAGGTATAATAAACTAGTTATCAAAATATTAACTTGCGTAAGTCGTTTTAACAATACATCTCCAAGTAATAAGTTATAGTTAAAAAATTAATTTATCTTTTAAGCAATTATATTAAAATTTATATTTTCTAATTAAAAAATAAGCATATAAAATTTTAATTTGATCTTGAGCTTATGAGTATAAATTAATTAATCCGTGATAAATTATACATAATTTACAACTTACACAAAACAAAATCCTTTTAGTTTAGCGAATAAATTATTTAAGTATTAATGAAATTATTTAATGTGTGTACTTTAACATATTCGAAAAACATAATATCATAGAATATTTTCTCCAGTTTTTTATTCAATACATTTAATGTGAAAAAGTTGCTATTTCAAACATCCTTTATTTGAAATATAGTTAAAATTGAAGAATGAGTTCGAATCTTTTTAATATGTTTTGATATATTTAATACATAATAGTTGTTCTGTCGAAGTAAATGTGATTGTGATTTAGTTGGTACTTTTGAGATATTCATATTTTACTGTTTCGCAAATTTAGTTATGAGATAACATAAAATAAATAGGTTGACTTTTACAATTTAGCGTTAAATAACTTTATGAAGTGTTTCATTTTCCCGAATATATATAACATAATATTATTGTTAGTAAAACTGCCTTTTCACTTTTTCAAAACACTTGAATAAATTGTGCTCTTTTATTTTATTTTTAGATGTTATTGATTCTTTGTGCTAAATATTATGTCATTTAACTTTTGTAATGTCATTACAAATAGTTATAGAAATATTTATAATAAGAAGTTCAGAAGCAAATGTTTAAATTTCAAAACAATGTTTCAGTAAATTGATATAGAGAAAATTTCCGGAAAAATATTTCATATGAAATGCTTATGGTGATCGCTAGAAAAATGCTGATAATGTTATTTGGATAATTAGGAGAATTAAAAATATATGCATATAGAAGTGAAATTTGAAATGAAATATAATACTTTAGTAACTTTAATTCACACAATTTAATATTTTGAAAGTCCATAAAACATTAATAATTAAATGTTAATCAGCTAATTTTTTGAAAATTAATATTTGCGCAATTCGAATAGTAGAAAAATTTAAATAAACAGATTTGTTCTTCGTATTAAAATTTATTATTGAAATACTGTATTTCTGAGAATAATCAACAAATAGTGGTATTTTACCACCTAAAAATATCATCAATTCCTTAACAATTTAAATGTCAGCAAAAATGAAAGTTTTCAATAAAAAATATTAACATGCTGGTTATCATTTTTCATGAATATTTATAATCGAAATACCAAAATTGCAAGGAATACAATGACTCGCATTTTTTAGTCATGTTTGTAAATTTCCATTAAACTAGGGATTTTAACAATATTTTTCAATAATAGTAAATACAACAGGCTAATAAAAACAATACTTTTCATAGGTATAGTATATAATAACCTTCTTCAAAATATCAAACACTGAAAGTTAATAAATAAGGGTAAAAATTGCTAATTAAATCAATCCTGAAAAATAAAATATTACTTTAAGCCTATAAATTGAAAATTGGATAATGTAAGTAGATGGTAAAAAAGATTAATTTGTCTTTTGACGGTGTGGTTCAACTAAAATATTAAAGGAGAAAACATTTTATATTTATTTGTTGAAGAGTGATGATTTAGAAACCTTTGTTTCCAGATATCTAAAATTTGACACGGGTTAGGCATTTTTTGTAACACAAGAATTTTACACGCCTAATTAAGCAGGTACTTTATAGTAAAAATAAAATTCAACTGAAACAAATAGAAAGTGTATTTTCGATGAAAAGGATTACTTGATTAAGACTGATTTTTTAAACGATTTAATCATTGAAGATTACATCTTGCTTTGAATTTTCTAATTATTGTGGTTTCAAAAATAACAAAAAAAATTTACTTAATAAATCATTGAAATTTCAAAAAGCTATTTACATCTTTTCCATTATGTCTTTTTAATCAAAAGAATATTGTAAGTGGCAACCATAAAACAATATGTTTAGATAAAAATAGATGATTATAATTAAGAAATAATTATTGTAAACAGACAAAATATTATAAATAATCAGATAATTACATAAGCAATTTTAAAATGGTTATTTGTGTGCTATGTTTAATTACTTGAATTATATATTTTTCTTACAAATACTTGACTGAACTCCATATAACTTTCCATCTCTTTATCTACAATCAGAATTTGGTGTCATTTCCCTAATAATAATATAATATTACGCATTTTGTATTACATTACATCTCCCTAATCACAATGTAATGTAAAAATGTTAAATAAAAGATTAATGAAAATTAACAGTGTGAGCAATATGCATATATTTCTTCTTTTTAAAGGGACTAAATAACAAGAGACTTATAAATAATATAAATATGCTATTTGTTATTAACAATTTACTTAAAATGAATTACGATACTATATGTAGGGCAAAAATTAGTTAAAATATTTACTTTATTGTTTTATGTGTTTCTAGTGATACATATATCTTTAGGCTTTAATACGCTTTCACTAAATAATTGCTTCGCAATTTTAAATTACACATGCACCCAAAATGTCACGTCACACAATTTATGCAGAAGTTAATTCATCTCTGTTATATATGATTCTTTGTGCACAAGATTTGATGCATAATTATTTTTGGACAGTCCCATTTTGCCATGCAAGATATACTTTTGTTATGGCCACACGTGATCGGTTCACAAATCTAACCGTTTCGGAAAGTGGATATTCTTAATCCGAAAGCCAATAATCATTCTCTTTTGGCAGATAAATTGCTGTGTTTCTGAGTTACCCCAATAAATGGAATGTTTTTTAGGTCTTTTCACACTCTCTCTATGCATTCAACAGCACTGTGCGGCAACTTGCTGTTGCGATTGGATATTTAACTGCAATGTCGAAAATACGTGATAGTCGCATTATTGTGACCGGACTGTGTATGACATAGTCTTATTTTGAGGAAGAAAGTAAAAAATTGAAACAAATACATTATATCAGTATGATTTCGTCACTGGAAAAGTATAAATTAAAACTCACAAATATTTTTCTAAAATATTGTAACTTAAATTTTGTGTGATTCAACTTGACAAAATTTTCTGAAAACCTTGTCCTAAGCTGAATAATAAAATTTATTTAAAGTAATTTATACAAAATTAAAGGTATTTAAACACTATTTTTGCTCAAAATATAACTTTAAACTTTATATTGAATTTTAAATCTAAGGTATTCGTTTTAATAATGGAGAATTTGCTACAAGGATTTAAAAATTAATAAAAATTTGTTTGAAAAAAGTACACGATATCTAATAAAATATATTTAGATCATTATAATTTTATTAGTATTAATAGCTTTGAAAATATTATTTGAAGAAATTTAATATTGTATAGTAATAACAATCATCCACAGGAATATTTTGATTGTTAATTTGTTTGTTTGTCAATGATTTTTTATACATATAAACTTTCATAAACTAATCCTTTTGGATTGAAATACGTATTATGCTACTTTAAATTATTTTTTAGACATTTTTTGCTATATATTCATAGTCAATAAGTTAAATATTTATGCCAAATTGTTACTTGATGCATTTTGTATGAGAATTATAAAAAAAAGTTATTGAAATTAACTCACTAAAAATAATTTGTAAGAAAATAAGGTTAACTTACTATTTACATACAAAAAACGTAGAAAACTAATTGAAATAAGAAACAATTAATTCGAGTAAAGGTTCAAAATCAATGCACCAAAATATAAATTACATATATAATGAAAAAAATGGTGTCAGAAAATATATCATTTTCCAAAAAAAATTTTTGTTAAAGCATTTCTCATAAAAGATACAAACATCGTTTCAATACTCATTACATAATGCTCATTCAATACACCTTCAACATAAATACTTATCATTTTGCATGATATTTGAATACACTGCTGGACAATTGCTAAGGACGGATAACACTATCATCCATAGCAACCACAAAATAAAAGTAAGCAAAATGTGGAAAATTAGAATTTTATGGAAAATTTTTTGGTATAAAATTGTCTTTTAACAAATTATTTTGTTGTTCAGATACGTATTTTAAACAAAATATTCAAACATATAATTTTGAAATTACTTGAATGCAGCTTGAAAGTTGATATTTATCATTTAACAATAATTTAAACTAAGCAATATATACATATATATATCAAATAGCGTTAAGTTCCAATTTAGTTTAAAATGTAAGCAATCCATTTTTGAAAAGTACATTAATTAATTTAATTATTTACAAATTGTGACTTTTTGTTTTGTTTCATATTATTAATAATTCAAGGATTAATTTTAAAGAAGCAAATGGTTTTGAAATGTAGTAATTTAAATTTGTAACACGACAATTTTATTTTCTAATCAAGTATTTCCTTTAGAATTTAATAATGAATTTCACTCAGCTTTAAATTATTTTATAGTTTTTCCTGCATATATTTTAATAGAAGTAATCTGAATGTACTTTCATATTTGGTCTCTTAAGGAAAATATGAATATAAAAATAAAAATGTTGAATTTATTTTTGTTATATCCCAATCGTGTTTTCTGTGTTTAAAAATTAATTTTACATCACGTTTCAATTAAAGAAATAAGCATTTTATAAGTAATGGTATAATTTAAATCACAAGGTTTTAAAGTTATAAAATTATGATATTAATTATTATGATAAATCTAAATTATATAAATACTAGTATTACAATAAATCTAAATTAAAAATTTAGAAATATTTATAAAAAATTAATTTAATTTGTATGTTTTCTTCTCTACATCTCAAAATGCAGTTTTAATTAATTTGAAATACAATGAATACATTCATAAGGAAAACTGAAAAATTTGAAAATATGTGTTTAAATTCTTAATACTTACGATTCGTATTTTCCAAGACTCCTTAGAACTAATAAAATTGGAACAATGAAATTTAAGAAAAAAATATTTAAAGGAAAATATTTTAATTTATTTCTTAAATTGAAAAAAAAACATATTTTAATGCTTCGGAATTTTTTAAAAAGTTATTTTTCATGCATAATTAAAATGCTTTTCATAAGCATAATAATATAAATTTTTAACTAAAAATTTAACTATTTAAATTTTTAGACTAAAAAAGTTTCAAGACACAAGATTAATCATTGTAAATGCGATGGAAATTAAAAGAATTCGATTAAATCTGGAGAACTGCATGTGAGAGAAATTAAGAAGTTCTCACTTATAAAGGAAAAAATTTTAATATATATTATTTGCATATGATTTTTCAGTTCTTATACAGGATTTCTTGTGAATACCACAAACTTTTTGAAACCAAAGACTTGAAAATAAATTGGTCTAACTGTCATTATATTCTCTTAAAATTAATAATCAAATTTTCTTTTTGATTTGTTATGTGATAAATGCGATAAGATAAATTACAAATAAATAATTAGTGAATGAAACATTACATAGCAAATGACAATTCATTATGTGCTTCTATTGTAACTTTTTATAAAAAACGAAAATTTCATGTTGGTATATTCCCTTAGATATTAATTAGTAGATAATTATCCTTTTTTATTTTTTGAAAATATGTAATAGGAATCTTTAATCTGTTTTAAATTTTCTCCATCCTGGATTGATAAATAATTATTCTCACATGAACGTATTGAAGTGACTTAGTTTTTAAAATTATCACACTAATTTCACATTTTATACTCATTTAATTAACTTAAAAAACTAGCATTTGATTAATTACAATAGTTGCTTCACAGCAACTCTTCGTACTCAGTTGCAGACAATCCAACAGTATTGTGGTAAGAATACCAATTTCCAACCAGCTTTTGTTTCACTTGTAGACGTTCCTTCAATGATTTAATCGTGTTAAAAGTGTCTTTCCAAGGCATTCTTCACATGTTTTGAAATATTTAAATCTGTGGATAATGTTGATCAATCTATTTGGGTAAAATGTTACATTTCCAGCATCAATTAAACAGCAAAAATAAGATTTGGCAATGCATTGCAGACCATAAAAACGGCCTTGGAAGAGCTGCACATGGAGAAGAATAACCTACTTATAATATCTATCGTCAACAACAATACATGTGTAGTAAACACAGACTTAGATCTTCGATTCCCCATAATGCTTTCCTTGATGAACATAATGCACTAGGGCCACTGTGGTGGTCAATTTCTGATGCATAATTCAGATGAAACCATGGTTCAACCTCTTTCCTAATCAATTGACATTGAGAGGTTCTCGTGCCATTGATGCGACTCTCATTTATAATGAGAAAATGACTCTATTAATCAAATGTCCAGTATTTGGGTTTCTTGCTCTACTTTAAAAAGCGACGCTGAAAGCCAACTTTCAAAGGATGCAGATTTCAGAACGTTGGTTAATTAAAGCTTCTTCATACTCTGCTCCAAATTGTAAAACAGTCCTTTAAGCAAGCGCGCTCATTCCTCAAGCAACGTTGTTTTCAGTTAAATGTTTCAAGAGCATGCAATCATTACACAAGTCATTTCATCATTTTATTCCATATACGGCTTTAATTTTGGGTTACGATGGTTAATCCATTTAAGCGATGCTATTTGTTTCCTGTAATTGTTAAACAGCAGAAATTTGGTGTGGCCATGCATTGGCATACTGAGGGCTGCTCCAATAGCAACCTAAAACCAACACACATATGGATAAGAAACAGTTCTTGACAACAGAGATCTTTAGTTATTGAACTGCTGCCGAAAACATGGACCTCACAGTCTACTCATCTCACTTAATATCTCTTCAGACGACAACCCCAGAAGGTCATTAATGGTCTCATTCCTTGATGACTTGAAACCATAGCTCAATTACTTTCCAAGTCAACCGGCAATAAGAATCGCTTGTGGCTTTAAAACAATTCACAGTAAAGGAAACAGCATTCACTTGAAAAGATGCAAAGTTTATGTGTTTCCTGCACTACTTAGAATGTTGTCAGTAAAGACTAACTTTCGAATTTATGCAGGAGTTAAGAGGACAAACTGGCTACTCTTATACAAACGTCTACACACGGTAAAACGCGGTATTTGTCACCTTTCCTGTGCAAATGATCTGAAAAATGGTGCTTGCGGACTGTTATGAGCTCTTTTCGCCTATGCGAGTATATATTGCACATACAACGCAATGACGAACAGCCACCATTATCATTTCTAACAGCTGCACCTGTGATTTTACAGTCTTTTTAAGAAAGCTATTAGACATTTTTGTGATATCGAACTCTTCAGTTATATTGACCAAACTACGCCATTCCTCCAGCTTACCGATAATTCTTTCATGTGTGGTGTAATTTATGGGATTTTCAATAGCAAAGTTTCTTGAAAAAAATTCATTTATCATAAACATAAAAACATTTTTATATGGTGAAAGAAACAACCGCATGTGTTAAATTTTATAGTGATTTTTTTAGGTTCGTAAACTGGTAAAAATATAATTTTTTTCCAGTAACTTAAAAAAACATTTTTGTATGAAAATTTTTTCTAAGATGTAAAATTTTAAATGTTTCAATTTGGTTATTTTACACATTAATAAGAAAATTTGCATACTTATATCGAAATTGAATTTCAAGAAATTTTAATGTGTAATAATTAAAAAAAACAGCTTTATATTTGATAACATTGAATTTTGTCCCCATTCAGAACATTATGTTTATGATTTTGACTGAGATAATTTGGTGTACTTCGAATTTAAATATATCAAATAAAATAAAGAAAACAAGTTTAGAAACTCATTTATAAATCTATTAAACGTAGATACTTAAAAATATTGCAATTAATTAAAAGGAAAGTTAAAAGAAAATTTGTTTCTTGTCATATATAAAATATTAAGTACTTATATAAATATGACGTTCTTGACATGAAATAAGAGAAACTATTTCTCATTTTCGGTATGTGTCTTTTTTATATAAATTACACCCTAATCTAGTGAACATTCGTTTGTTTCTTTCTAATGATAATCAAAATGGCAATAAAATATTAAAAAGATATACAAATTTTATTTGTTTAAATACCTCCCTTAACTTACCCTAAAAAAGTAAGTTTAAAAATCTTTTGACTTACAAATATTTAATATGAAAATTTTCAACTTGATAAAATTTGGATTTATCAGCATATAATTGCATTTTTGAAATAAAAGAATATGCAGAAAATAATTTATAATTATGTAATTAAAATTTAAATAATAAAATGTATTTCACAGGATAAAATAAATAAAATGTATTTCACAGAAAAAGAGAAATGCATTTAAAAATTGAATATCATTTAATATTTGTTGTTGTTGTTGCTTATGACACTTGGACAAGCCAAGGTCACTATGCCTTTGGCTTTGCGAATTAAGTCAATAGAGAGCGTCTTTTGTTTGGATCAGAGCACCACGGGGGTGAAATTACGACTTCGCTCTTTTTAAGGTACCTCGCTTAATTTTGCACCACGGTCAGGTGACGAGTCCACACCTGAACTGGCACCTTCTTCCCCACATCCACGCCACACCAGTGGAAGGACTTGGGACGTCACATATTAACGTGGACACGTCCCCAACCCACGGAGTTCCAGCAACCCAGTGAAGGAGGGTACACCGTGGTCACCCTCCCACCCACTGCCCGCGGCAAATGATGCTTCACTTTGTTGAGTTTACGGGAAGCGGCGTAAAGCTACTGAGCCACTGGAGATCCCATTTAATTTTTAAATTCTATTAATACATTGTTGGTTCGCGTTTCAAACATAAAGCAATATACACACAAACATTATAATTATTTTGGTTATTTTTCCAAGTTTAGATATTGCTCAAGTGAATTTGCACTTGATGTTTCATCCTGATGGAACTATTTGCTTATTTTTTTATCAGATATAAGCAATTATCTGGTTAAAAAAATGTTAGAAGAAAGTAATTGCTTTGGAATTATATATATGTTAATTTTTTTCTATACATCAGAGAATTTCCTTAATATGCATAAAATTCAGAGTTGGATGATATCAGCATCCATATTAGCATTATCCTGTTTAATGAATATTGTACAGAGGTATTGGTTTTGAAAGAAACAGTGAAACACATGATGTTTTATATGTCATCAATGTGAATAGATATTGTTTCAGAAGTTTGGGTCTTTATATTGTGTATTACATGCCCCATCAATTACCAGTATGACGTTTCTGACTCGTGACTGGAAAGCTACATGTACAGTGATTTCAATAAACTGGGAAACAAATACATATTACTTCCATTAATATACTTTTTGTAAAAGAATCCGTATAATATAATATTATAACAATATTTGTTATGGAATGAAATTCAAAATAGTTTAATTTATTTTTGGAAATGTAAACTTTAAAAACTGTCAAAATAATTAACACTTATTAATTGTTAGGTGTCACTTAAATAATTAGAAAAAAATCGTTTCCACTCTATAATTATCTTATTATTGACTTTTCTGTATTGAATTTTAACACTGCAACAGATAAGAAACAAATATCAAGGATCGAAACAATATGTGCGAAGCATAAAATGATACCCAGCAGCGTTTATGAACATAATGACTATTTTAATGGTCAGAAAGCAAAGCTCTCATTCTCATATTACTTGGGAGAAAATAACTTTTGGGATGAAAACAATATTGTGATAAGTGAACATCAACTAAATCAATTATTTCATTTATTCGCTTGAAATGCTTTATATTTGGAAAAAATATACTAATTATAATCATAGTTTGTTGTGTACCAATTAATCTTTTAGTTTTTCTGTAATTAAAATTTTATATATTTTATACAAATCGCATTTATTTGTTGTTGTTGTTGTTGTTGCTTATCCTCCATGTCTGACGGAGTCAGACTAGATCCACGAGCTCGTTGACTGTAAGGAAGTCGAAGACTAAAAGAGGATTGCTAAAGAGATCCTCCCTAGAGAGACCCATGCAATCCAAAAGATACTCAGGAGAAGCCTGATGATTTTGGCACTTGGTGCAGGTGACGAAAGTTTTCCTGCCCTCGTTGAAAGTGAGGCACTTAATATGACCGCTAGTATTTTGTTAGATTTGCTTGTTTATTATTACTTTAAGATTGTATATATAGTACTTTTTAAGATACTTTTATGCATTATTTAACTTTATAACCTTTCTGGCTTTCACTTAACTGTTTATCATTTATATAATTTTTAGTCAAGAAAAAAAGTTTATTGAAATTATAATTTAAAAAATATAGTTTTATTTATTTTTCATGTACGGAATCTGTATGAAAATTTAGGTTACATTTTTAAGTGTAAAATTTAGAACTTGAATTAAAAATGTAAGTATGTCTAATACTTTTTATTTAGGTATAATTAGATAAAATCAAAAATTTAACAGAAAATAAAAACAAGATATCTTTGAAGTAGCTTCTCACTACAACATTGAGCCTTAAAATAAATTAAAATTTTGGATTATATACTAATTTCGTGCAATGTGTATATTTTAAATCAGGTTTTTAAAACATCCACATGACAAATAATTACATCACATTTAGATTTGAAAGCAGTAAAGAGTACTTTATATGTTTTTTTTTAAACTATCTATAAAAAAGTGATAAGTTTTGGTTTCTATTCAAAAATAACCATATAAGAGATGCAAAATATAAATTAGTATAATATAAAATTAAATATTAATCTTCAGCAAGCTTAAAATTCAGATGAGGCAAATATAAAGTTTCAACTAAACGCAGTTTATTAGAATTTATTCAATTCTTTTTAATAGCCCTTGTTGCTCATTTTCAATACTGAAATTTTTAAATCTAAATCAAATATTACTGTAATGGCTAAAGATTTTTTTATAATTAAATTGTATGTCTTAACATATTTGTTGTAGTAAAAATTTTGAAATTAATTCCAAATTTTTTTTTCTTTGATTGAATAGATTGATGGTAAGGTTTTTTTTGACACTGAATATTGATTTCACATACAAAGGCTAGTTAAATAGGAAATTGTGATTTAAATTGGCTTCCGAACAACTGTAAGCATCCAATCCTCAGTCCACGAACTCTCAAACGGGTGAGCAAAGAGCTAACCATTTGATTGTCAACTTGACTTGAAATTAATATAATGATGATTAATTAATATTTCAAACGTGTTTTTTAATTAAATATATCAGCAAAATATGTATTTCATATAAATGTGCATTAATAACATTGTTAAGTTTTGCCTGTTTTTCCACCATAAATATCATCTAGATGATACTTATTGA
Organism: Latrodectus hesperus; assembly: GCA_037975125.1. Taxonomy (NCBI): domain Eukaryota; kingdom Metazoa; phylum Arthropoda; class Arachnida; order Araneae; family Theridiidae; genus Latrodectus; species Latrodectus hesperus. Next base: position 39,975 of record JAJQOW010001032.1, on the reverse strand, counting down.
AACAATCAATATATATTTTGCAATTAAAATAAAAATATTTTAAATAAATGAATTTCTTAAAAATTGAAATACGAAAATGATAGAAGTTAGTTTTTTGTTTGAGTAATTATTTAAAGATTCTAAAAAGAAAATTAATTCGCATCTTAAAGGATTTGATTCCGAAGAATATGAATAAAATGTACAAATAAAATCAAATATTAAAACTACTTATAAACCAGTATAATATTTAAAAATTAATTAAATATCATAAGAAATACTTTTTCAATTTCCGTTCATTAAAAATTTGAAGTTGTATATTACTAAATGAACTTAAATATGGGATGAAGAACAGTTGAAATAATTGAAGAAAAACCTGCTTTCCCATTGAAATCACAAAATATATGTTTTTTATTCAAAAAAGACTTAAGTAAAAAGTTTAAAGTTAGTCCAATCAATTAAGACTTTTTAAGAGATTCTGAAAAAGAAATGATTTAGAAGGAAGAGGAATATATTTTTATGGCATTGCAGTTTTATTGAACAGAAATTATGTTGATATTTTAATTATTTGCACTCAAGTATATAGCAATTCACATATTTTAAAATAATGTATGTAATTAAACATTTTATAGGAGAAATCTATCAAAAATAGCCTGCTTATATATATTTAAAATGTTAAAAATGTTTTCTTATGGGTATTAACAAAATATAATTTTTTAGGAATATTTTTATGAATTTCATTTAAATATTATACTTTTAAAACTAATCAATTCAATGAAAATTGTTCTTCAATACAAATTTAAATTCTAAATCATTTATTGTGTGTGTGTGAAATATAAAAAACATCATTTAAGTGAAAATCCTTTTCTATGTATGTATATATAACTTTAATTGCTGAATAAATGGATTAGCATACAAAAAACAACTTCAAGTAATAAAGTTTTAAAATTAAAAGAAAACATTTTTTATATTTCTAGTTCAAATATTTTTTTATCTTCATATTTGTCTTTCTTTTTTTGAATTATATATATATATATATATATATATATATATATATATATATATATTCACCATCACTTCCATATTATGTTCGAAAATTTAATAACTAAACACTCTTATATTAAAATTTACATTCGTAATCTATGAGTCTAGCATGAAATATTTATCAAAATTTTAATACAAATAAATTTTTTATAGTCACTCTAAAATATATTGCATAATTTTGAAAATAATATAACCTTTAGGATTGTAGATATTTATTATTTGCGTATATGAGATATATTAATAGATTAAAGAAAGTAAAGTTTTCTTCTATTTAAATTTAATAGGTGAGTAAAAGCTTTAACATTACAATTACATCCTATTTATTTTTAATTATTTAAACTTCATTTTTTATGTAGTTAGAGAATGAGTATACACCAGCCAACTCCCCTGTACCTAACCCAAGAAGGGTTCTACCAGTTTAGTTAGAGAATGAGTATCCTCCGTGGATTAAATGTATATGAAATTAAAATCCATTTCCTGTGAAGCTCTCACACTATTGATATTTAAAAAACAACGCACTGCAAGAACTATGTTAGTAATAGCTGTATTTCTAGCAGAAAGTCAATATCTGGAAGTCTCTTTTACCTGCAAACACAACACCTAGAAGTGTATGAATTATATAAGAATTCCTTGCTAAAACTTAGTATACTAGTACTAGGATACATGTGGTCCAGTATAAGAGGCTTATAAAGGCGGATCGATTTTTATCAAATTACATGTAAACAAGGTTTTTATTAGGAGTTTATATAAATGCTTGATTCCTTAGACATAGCAGTGTTAATTAGATTTAAGTTCTTCAGTTTTACAATTAACCTAGACACTTATTGAGGCTGATTGGATGATTCACAAAATGATTGTCATTGCAAGAACCTAGAGTAGTCACATAGTAAGTTTGTATTGTGCAAGAATTGAGCGCAAATTGATTTGCTATCAATTTTGATTTCAGTATACAAGATTAATAAAACTATCGGAAGGATTTCATCTAATTTTATTTGAGTTTGATCCCCAAAAACACTATTGGCTTGTCAAGAAACTCTTTCAATAATGCTGCTTAGACATCAGAGTATTAGGGGCTGTTCTGCTTCTGTCAGATCGTGAAACGTTAATATCCTCGTTTGAAAAACAAGATTCAAAATTTATACTTTAATCACTAGTTATAAACTGTATTCGAAATCTGTATATTCAACCATGCAATAACTATCGAGTTTTTTTATTTGTTACAATTTTTATATTATTTAGAGCCATATGTGAATTTATCAGGGAGAGTCAAGGATTAGTTATTTGAAGGCGGTAGCAGAGTCTTATAGAAACGATGCAGATTTGAGAAAAATTAATAGTTAATTCTCCGAAGGTACAAAATTAAGATTACGTATGTTTGAAATTCACTCTTTTTAGAATTCGTACCATATTTGTGACAAACTACCAATGGATATCCAAATTGTATATTGTTGTCTACTATCTTTTTCAACACGAACTACACCCAAAATTTCCTTTTCATACACGTAGATTACCTCTTATAAGGTTAATTTAAACAATCTGTATTTGATTGCAAAACAAATTCATTTTTCGTCTCTAGATTTCATATTTCCAAATCATTTAATCGATCAAAATTACTACCTTAAGTTTGTATGAAACCAAGCACATGAAAATTCACTGCTTGTCTCATTAGTAGCTTTAACATCAAGACTCGTTTCTCAGAAAAACTTCATCTGAGCAGAAATAGTTTACAATACACGTGCAAATGTTTCTTTGAAGTATAAACTCTACTTCTTAACAAAATAAATCTTATTGTATACATTCAATCCATTTAGTTTTTATCGTGTTTCTTTGGTTCATATAATTTAGTCCTGGAACATTCACTATAAACATCAAAATATTTATTGAGAAGTCACACAAAAAAAAACTATTTATTTTATAATTAAGATGAAATAATTAATTTGCTTTTAACTATGCGTTTCAAAAAAAAGTAAAATTCCTAAGATTGTATACATATGTTATAAAAAGCACCCCATCATTTCTACATCCAAATTACACTGAATATTGTCGTATAGCAAGACGAAAAATCATGTTTAAACTTCTAATTAAACAATATATTTCAATAAAACAGTAATATATTTTTGCGTATCAAATGAAATAGAAATATATTTCTAAAATCTTGAATCTCAATACGTTTACTTGAAAATGTATTGATAATTGGTAATATATTTGAGTTTGGGTTTTAAGCATATTTTTATATCAGAAATTTAAGTTAGTAAATTGTTGTGTGAAATTGAACATTTTTTAAGAATCAATATATGAAAACACAAACTATGAAAGGAGATATTTTAATCAAAATTCATAGTGATCGAATTTGCCTGAAATATTTTTATGATGCAAAATAAGAGAACATTCATAAAGTAAAACAATTTTAAGAACTATAAGTCGTTAATGTGTTAATGATGTTTTTAGAAAAATAAAATATTTTTTGTAAGGAAAACCATTAAGATTATGCGTATTCTAATACTCTAATACTTACCAAAAGCACTATTTTACCTGCACAATAGATGACTGATGTCAAATGATGCATACTTTTCTTTTCAATTATTTTCTAAAATAACACCACTTAGATTCTTTCGTAGTACATAAGCTTCACTTAAATCTTAAGTGGCCAATTTTCGAATTTCATAACCATTAAGTTTCCTGTTTGAAGATCACATTTCTAGAAAATAATCTCTGGAGCTTTAAGAAGATATCACAGTCTCTCAAGAAGAATGGAAAAAGACAATTCTCTTGACCATTTACTGAACAATTTACTTCAATAACCAGTTAGGCAACAGCTCACATATTAATAATACTTTCTACTTAAAAAAATATGACACTAAAAGTGTAGAATGTAATAAATAAAAATTGTTCTCTCTAAAACATAATCTTTTGAAATATTGATATGTAAGACTACATAAAGTTCCTAGTAAAATTTTGATTACTATTTATTTTTGCTTAAGAATAAATTATAATTTAAGTTTCGAATTAAATAATCTTCTTGGAAAAATGCTTGTGAACCAACAAAACTGTATATGTGTGTAATAATTATTGTCTTAATTCAGCAAAAGAGTTGAAAAATATTTAAGAAAGTGGAATTATAAAAATTTATTCATTAAATCTAAAGTAAAACATATATGATATTATTTAATACTTTTGTTAGATTAAATACAGACTTCTCTATTTTGTGCGCTAATATTTGTTTGTCACTCAAAGGTAATTTTTCGTTTACGAGGGCTAATTAGACAGTGACCTTTGATTTAAGATATATCCTAATCCACTTAAAACATTTAACCTTATAATGTGATTAGCACGCATGAACTAATGAATCAAATACAAGAGCTTTAACCATTCAACCCTCAGAATAGTAAATGCTTACGTGCAGTCCTTACGTTCTGTCTAATCAAATAGGATTTATAAAATTTCCCGTGTTTCTTAACTATTCTGATATGTGTAGCAGTTGATAAAATGCTTAATTGGTTTGGTTTAGTTTCTTTGTCGCTCAACGGTCATTTTTTGCACACGAAGGCTAATTAGACCGATAAAATGCTTAAAATTTCCTATACAATTTATGAAACTTCATGCAAGAACCTTATTTTTGTTTTAAATTCTATAACTCACTTATACGAACAATGAGTTTCTTAGAAGAATTAGATAGTGTTTCATCCAAAGAAAACTTAAAAACTTGCTTTCTGCATATTAAATGTATTAAAACATAACATTGAAATACGCTTAATATTTACTGTTGTTATATAATAAAAATATACTTAACACTCACATTCATAAAAATGTTAGCTTTATAATGAAAATATATTCTTATATAAAGTAAAATATAAGAAATAATGGAATAATAATACATTTTGTAATTTGTTTACAATACCAACTAATTAAAATGAAAACAATCTTAGTTAAACGTTTTAAAGCATGATATGAATTAGTTAATAAATATAACATTAGATTATGTTACTGAAATCATGTTACAATAAATTTAATGTGCATTTTTATTACGTATAATTGTGTGGAGCTGCTAACGTAATATATTTCTTTATTCATGGGAATTAGTATTTATGAATGACTTTTTCTCCTTGATATTCAATGAAGTTTGATAAAATCAATCACTTTCAATCAATTTTGCAGACATTAATCAATGAAATAAAATCTATACCAAAAAGAAACTTTTAAAAAAGTAGGAATAATTTTAATAAAATTACATATATCATATGAAATAATTTTAATCTTAGTAAATTACATGCATAAAGCTAAACATTTATTATATTAATACCAATCTCTTTTTTATTCTTTTATAATATAATAGGAAATAAAAAATTGGCAGATATAAAATTAATTAATGATTAGTCAAACCTAACGTTATTAAACTTAATATTTGGCTCATTTTCTTCTAAAATTGAAATTGAACATTAGTTGTGTTTCATAATACTTTCAGTACTTATGAACATTTCATTCTTCTGTAGTTCATATTTTTTAACTTTAAACACATTTGAATAATAACATAATTTTATCTAACAAAAAGTGTTTCAATAGTTAGTGATGATAAGGCAAAATTTCAGAAGTATTTTTTAGTTCGTTTTGTTCGAAAGAAAGAACAATTGCTGCGGTTAGCAACTTCGTTATCTCGTAATAAGCAGATTCATAAAGATCAGGAATCTTACAACTCTTTTTTTACAGTGCTCCAGGGAAAAATTCCTGAGAACAAAATTATCCAATATTTGAAAAACATAATTTTTCTTTTCTCTAATTGCTTTCGGAAAGCAATAAAATGCCGTAAGTTTAAAATGTGTACTCTTTATTAAATAAGAATTGAAGATAATATTATACCAAGCAATAAAAAGACATTTCAGGTAGACATAAAAAAATACACTCACCATTTAATTATACTGCCTGTATATATAAAATAAATAATTTAATTTACTTTTTAAGATAAAATCTGTTGTATTCCAAGTTATAGATTTAAAAGAAAATAAATTCATCACATAAATTTTATGATGCATTATAAGTTTTACTATTTCTGTTCATTAATTTTTCCGATTTAGAATTTCTCGAACAATTAAGAACATTATATGAGCTATAATATGTAACAAACTAAATAGCATCTAATTAATTTATACAGTCATCATATGCTTTATTAAGAAATAATATGTATTGACATTGTTTGGAAGGAAGTTGTAATTATGTAATTCAAAGCTTAAGATTTTTATTTGTTTCAACATATCCTTTGTATACTCAATTTGAATTCCTTATTATTGAATGCCATTGAATTTCATTATTAACTCTAATTTTGGGCGTCTAATGTCTTTTAAGTTACATTTGAATCGTATAACATGACATGTCTAACATAGACTAATTCAGATAATTTGTAGAGCAATTTTAATGCTTCTTAGTTTACTTACATTTTCCAAATTGAGGTAAAAATCTGTAATTAATATTAAATCTTTAAATCCATCAGTGAATTTATATAAGTAATATATTATAATAAAATATTACATGCTATTATTATGGTTTATTTATGTAAAGAAAATAAAAACGTGTTCTTATCCAAAAATATTAGAATTATTCTAAAATATCTTTCTAAAGCTTTATTTGTAATTTTAATAATTTTATTAGAGAATACTCATTTTTTATACAAATTTAAATATACAATAGAAATAATTGAAATTTAACAGTCCTCAATAAATTATACAACACCTGTAATTAAAATGGCCTGTTCAAGATTTGCCAAATATAGAGAAGTTTTCGGATGTTTTCATGAAAAATTCTTAATTCTATAAAGACAATGCATCCGTCTTCAAACATAACTGACATAATTTTGTAACATTGTATTCAACTGGCGGTTGTAACATAACATTTGAACATTTGGGGGAGCCTGTAATTTCTAGAGGACGCATCCCCAAATATCAGATCGGGGAATGTCACCACTAGTTCTCTTGTTGATGGTAAAAGGGAAATAAAATTCCTTCCACAGACCAACAGGTAGAAGTCCAGTGTCTCCAAGGCAATGACACTCATTATTTCCGGCCATCATAAGAAATTTACATGTCATTGATGAATTTCCCTTTCAGGGAAATCTCTACAAAGGCAAAATTATACACATTGCCAAGGTTGTGATTTAGGCATATGTAGTACTTTGACTTGACACGACATCATCCAACCTACTAACTCGCGGTTGAATCATAGCATTGCATTTGAACCCTCCTTTACGAAGATTGTAACTGTGCCAATGCTTACAAATAAGAATTCCTTCTTGATTTGAGACTTAATGAGAGGAAGTAGTCAATTATTACTTGACACAAATAATGGTCTGAATTAAATCTCCCATTTAAATAATTTTAATACAACTTTATCGATGTGGCTAAATTTGAAAGATTTCATATACACTGTGATCCTACCCTTTATTTTTCCAGAATTATCTTCAACCGTATTCATCTGTTATTTTTTTGTTAAACTGCAAATTCATAGTCAAACTTTTTTAGGACGAATTTACACCACTATTGCAGGTTTAAAATGGTGTAAACAAAAATATTGAAAATGAGACATCGAATTTAAAATTATTTCGAGAGTAATCAATATTTTAAGTCAAATACATTTAAATTAAATAATTTATATTACTTTGCAGATCATAATAGGAAAGTTAAAATTTTTATAACAGTGTATGAATTTCCTTTACTAAGGATGTTACATTTAAGACTTTAAAAACTATACTTCTTTAAATTAAGTTTTTAAATTAAAAATATTTACATAGAGTAGATGTATATATTTTTGAAACTGTGTTACACACAACCTAACGAGTCAAGGGAGTTACAAGACATGCTTAATATCCGCGGAGAATAGCCTTCTGAAATTAATTTTTTATGGATAGCGGGACACATTCAAGTGTTGCATGAGAATACCTAAAATATTTAAAAGATCCCATTCACCAGATATACATTAATAAGGCAGAAATGCTATGTCCATCACCCATTTTCCGATAGCCGCTATAAGACCGAACAAAAAGTCTTTGCTCCAAAGTATTTTGTCCTCTCTATGAACAATGACCAACTCGTGTATATTTTATTACATACATTTTATTTCAACCAAAAATATGTTTGTTCATTTCATTTTTGTATTAATATTGTTAAACTTATAAATGTCGTTGAAGAATTCCACAGGTTATATAAATTTAATTATTTTAGAAAATGTACACACAAGAAGAATTTATTTTTTGTTTTTATATGCTGATTCACAGGAGGGCTGAGCAGATAAATTCGGATTATGTTTTTAACAAAAATTTTTCATTGTGGGGTAATAGAATACATCGTAGAATATTTTTTCTATATGATTTTTTCTAATAATTTTTTTAATAATATATATTCTAATAATAGAATATTTTTTCTAATAATTGTGTCTGCATGGTATTGCTACTGAGAACCTCTTTACTATGGCATTTCACTGATTATGTTTCCTCAAATATCTAGAACTACTTCTTAATCATTATTGCATTTCGGTAAAAGCTTTAATAGGAAAATGTTATTTAGAGTCACTTGAGACAACTGTCTGGAAGATTTTTACAAAGATCTTGAGAAATTTCATTATTTTTGTCTAAGAAGAAATCTTTGATATAATAAAAATGTGATAGTTAACAAAATGAATGGCACGAGAAAAATGGGGTTTAACCCTTTGTGACTAATCCTTTTTATGCTAGCTAATTAACTGAAATACATAACTGAGTTAATATTCTAGATTTATTATCTGAATTTAAAATTGTATTTGAATATTTATGTTAAGAAAACTAACAGAATATTAATGGAACAATTACTCGTCTGGCAACAAGTATCCTTGATTTCTTTTCATGAAAATCATAATTTTTTGACGAGACTATATTCCCATTGTGAATATTAATTTGTTATCTTAACATATAGAAAAAGAAGCTATATATAATTGAAAAAATATATTCAGGTATATAAGAAAAATCTTCAATAATAGGTTTTATTGAATCATTATATAGATATTACATAATTCAATCAGTAATTTAACTTAACAATTCCTTTCATAAGAACCTAATAACATGGAACACTCATAATACAGGCAATGTGTTTCTATTATACACATTTAAATTTTTAATGTTACTAGTGTACAAATTATGATGTAACTATTAATTACATTAAAAATAATATAATTCGTATTCTGAATTTTTGATGAAAAATATGATCAATCGTGTTCTTCTTCTTCTTAAGGTTGGGTTTGTATGTCATTGGGCACCTCTGCTTTTATCAGCATTTTGTACCATTAACTCCAAATCCAATGTTTCCTAGTTCCAGTTGCTCGGGTCACCCACTTTATTAATAAAGTCTGATAACCCTTTAATGGAGCCTAGGTGTAACTCTCTAGTATGGATGATGCCTAAAGAAGTTAATCTAGGGAGGGCAAGAGCCTCGCATTCATAAATGATATGCTCTGCCGTTTCCTCTTGCGTTTGACATTTCCAGCAGATAGGGTCTTGCTGAAACAGTCCCATCTGGTCAGAAAGTCAGTCATGCTAAAGATAGCTTCCTGGCTTTCACCAGAAGATGGTTTGGAGGTCATTTCTACCTCAAGTAAAAGATTCATTACTGCCCCTTCACAAGATTGCCTCTGAGTTCCCTTGTCTTTTTCAGCAAGGTCTACTTCAGAGGTTTCACCTGCAAATGCAGAAAGATTTGTTATTTCTTGTGTCTTTTCAGCCACAAGATAACAAATAATAAGCTCAGGTAATATAAGTCCACCCAGCATTGCCTGAGATACTGGGCAAGGCAAATTACTCTAGAAGTTTGCCAAGCAACTAGAGGCTCCGTTAAGACACCAATACCGCGGTGCCAATTAGCCCTAGGCACGGATCGCATAACACCAGGGTTTACGGGAGCTGGTTCGCGGCCTCTTATTCTATATTCAAGGCTATCCTGTCATTCCTACAGGACGTTCGGCGATCCACCACCTGCCGACGCGCATGGTGGCTAGCTCAAGCCCCAGAGGGGTACGCATACCCCCTGGTTCCAGGATCAATCGTGTTACTTTAGTTAACTTGCAAAATGATTGAGAATTCAAGGAAATTTTTCATCATGTATTTAAGTTAGTATATATGAAAAATAGCAAGTTCTGTCTGAAATAGAAATGTTTGTTACAATATTTTATTCTGTTGCATACATATAAGACACTATAATAAGTAAAAATGATGTCATCTTGAATAGGAATGAAAATAAATACTTTAATACGACATGCATTATTATTTCATTGTTTAATTCAAGATTTATCATATTAAGTTATAATGCAACATGGTAGTACACTTCTAGGAAATTTTCTTCTGTAAAAATCATAGTATACTAGAAATATTTTCTTTTCTCTCTAGTGTTTATGTACCAAAAAAAGCTTTTAGTTTTTGAAAATTAAGAAGCAAACTCGTAGTACGTGACAAATAGGGAACAGAAAGATACTCTTAAAAGCATAATAGATAATTTTCTGGTATCTTAATATATTTCATATCACATTTAGGAGACACATGTAAAGAGCTTCTCATCTCTGCATAAGAGCTATTAATGTTATTGCACACTTTAGTATTTATCTAAATTATTAAATTTATGAAATAAATTTAAATGAATTCTTATCAATTAAATTAATACTTTTATTCTTTTGGGAGAATAACACAATAGTAAAATTAAGACAATTATATATTTCATGGTTCTCAAATGTCCTTATTAATAATCCTCCATGTATCACTGTATGTTCAATTTTTAACATGTTAATAGAACATTCAGTGTAAAAATTTTGTATGTATGAAAATTTTACATTGGAATTATTTTTCAAATGGTTTAATTTCCATAAACTGTTTCATATTTTGAAGTTTCTTTCCATCAACTAAGAAATAACATATATATATATATATATATATATATATATATATATATATATATATATATATATATATATATATATATATATATATATATATATATGTATATATATATATATATATATATATATATATATATATATATATATTTATGTGTGTGTGTGTATGCACTAGTCTCTGATAATGCTTTTATAGGCTTTATTAGAATCAATATAATTGTGTGTTTCTGTGAAACTATTTTGAATTTAAAAACAAAATTCAAATTTCAAAGCCCACAGTTTTCTTACTATTCTTTCATATACTTATCATAAAACATCTGAAAACGATTACATTATTTTAAAATCTTTTTTAGATGTTTTTTATCGTAAATATTAATTTCTGATTTGTTTATGATGAAATATATTCGTCTAGGATATTTTTCTATAAAAGAAATATTCATAACTGTCTTCAGAATTTCTAATACAAATGAAGAACGTGTTCAACTAATATTAGATTAATTAAATACTTTCATTTATATTGTTAATCACTCTCGAGTTTCTAGCATTAAAATGTAGTTCATTGTATATAAATAATTGTAATCCGTATAAGCTAAATCCCTTTAAAAAAAATCACTGATATTGATATTTCAACTAAAATTTTTTTATGTGATATTAAATTAAATGAAAAATTATAAATTTTTCAGATACTATTCTTAATGTTATTTATGAATACAATAAAACTAAATTTAATGTAGGTTTTAAAATGTTTAATGTAAAAAAAAATTCTTTTGTAGAATAATCTAAATGACTATAAATAGCAGGTTGTTTTAAAAAATGATCAATCTGTAAGATTTCTACTAAACTGTTTTCTAGAACAAACAACAGTATAAATTATTTTTAACTTAAGCCGCGGTGTTTGACAAAAAAAAAAAACATTTCTTTTAATACGAAGCATTTTAGGTTGGAAGTGTGAAAAGACATCACAAAATTGGATTCACAAGATATTGCCATCCAACAAAAGAATATCGCAACCATTTGCTGTTGAATAAAAGGATTTAGCTGAAAAAGACATTGGTATTCATGGTACCTTTGCATCAAAGAATTGAATATAAAATACCATTCATTTCATGGCAGTGACAAGTTCGACTACTCTTTTCCAATAAAGCAAAATGTTACAATCTTATCAATAAAAGTTTCCAGCTTAGAATATATAATTTTATGTTTCTATTGAACAAAGTTTAAAGCATAGTAGTAAATTATGTAATCGTTTCTTCTTTTCGATTTCTTTTAATGCCCTAAATACAATTAATCAATTGAAGTATATTTAATATATACATTATAATATAAATATTATAATATAGAAGTATATTTATAAATATTTTATTTTATCATTGTGACTGTTGTTATTAAATGTAAACATGATTTTTTTACATTTTACTTCTATGTTAAGAATGTATTATTATGTATATTAAAACAGTATTTACAATCATAATTATTTTTAAACTTTCCCGAAAAAACTTTATTCCTGAAATTTGGAAAATCATAACGTGATGAATAAAATGATACAATTGAGGCGCAATATACAATGTTTTCATAATAGTGAATTATAACATAACACATTTTTTAAAATGTTTTTTAATATAAATTATATATTTGAAATCATTATTATTATTTCCTTTTATTGTGTATTATGTAAAGCATCAGTGATATACAATAGCTTTAATTATAATATATCAAACAATTGTTGCGCCTCTGAGTGTACAAATACACGGAGAATTATGCATGAACTATTAATTTGATAAATTTATGTATTCATTTAAAAAAATGATGAACTGCTGACAATATAACCAAATAGTGAACCAGGGAATTAAAAACTGTATCTGAGAATCATGTATAATTTTTTTATTAAATAAAACTACTAAAAATATTATACTCAGTTATCTTGATGTATTGCATCAAACGTCTAGTAAATAGCTAAAAATGATAAGTTTTCACTCTATTATGATATGTTACTAACCAATGTTATATTGTCATGATGATCTAAAAGTTTCAATAATTTCGAGTAGACATTTTTTAACTCATGGCGTATCATCAGCTATGCCTCATTAGAATCTAAATGTATCTATCTACCTAATCATCTTTCTTCCAAGAATCTAATACAAGAGATATATCTCGATCCCAGCTAAGTTTCTGAATCCAATAGCTTCTGATTAGTTAAAAGCTCTGTTTTGTTTCCCTTTAAAGTATAACGTGCCTCAAAAATTGTATGCTGCAATCAGAATTTCCTGTTTTTTAACGGAATATTGCTTATTTGTTGATGTTAATTAATCGACATGAACGTTACTGAAAATGATCTCTAAAAACGTTGTTGTTGTTGTTACTTATGACACTTGGACAAGCCAAGCTCGCTATGCCTTGGCAATACGAATTTAAGTCAATTGGGAGCGTCTTTCGTTTAATCAGAGCACCATAAAGGTGAAAGTACGACTTTTGCTCTTCAAATCCTCCGATAGATGGCAGCACCAGAGGATCTACTCCCTCAATTTTGGCATTGATCTGAATGGGGAGTAAATTTCTCCAGACTATTGCACCCATGGTAACTGCTCAACGACCGACCACAGGACTTTCGATTCCACAGATTTAACGAGCACGTATATCGCATGTACTCGGTGGGTCTTTGGCGGCATTGGGAATCGAACCCCGTCCTTCCGGATGGAAGACCGATACCCTAACCACTAGGCTACCACGGCCCTTCTAAAAACGTGATTAACACTATTCGTACACTTGCTGAGAAAAATTTCTGGAAATTATAATATTTCTGTCTTATAAGACATAGACTAAAATGTCATACTGTATAAAATTTAAGGCACGATGATTCTCCAGAATAAATTCCTATGTTCCTCACACCTGATAAATATTTTAATTACACTCATGAGTTAAAAATCAAGTAAAAGAGACACAAAATTCATTATAAATACAAATAAATGCTTTATTAATGCATAACTAAAATACTCTTTTTGAATACAATACTAATGGCATACTCATCTTGATATTATTAGCTTATAACTTTAGGTAATTTGCCACACAAGAATTAATACTCAGAAAACAGGTTGGAAAAATATATCTCAAGTGTCCACTGAAAAGCCTGGTGATGGTTTTCTGCAATTATATTTTAAAACACAATTAATTTTAAGAAATCGATCAAAAGGCAATGACCTTTTTTATAATTATATATATTTACTTTTAAACTGTATAAAATATGCACCATTGAAGGAAAGATATTTCAAATTGTTTAAATTGTTGAAGTTGTTAATCTGCATTTTATTAGTATTTTGCAATCATTTTCAGAAGTATAATTCTTAAATTAATGAAATTAATAAATGTTACTTCAAGAAAAAATTAATGGCTTAAAATAGATTTTCTAAAAATATAAAATAAAATTAAATTTATTGTTTTTTCATTTAAATTTTAAATTCAAATTAAAATTTTTGCTCAGAGTTATTAATAACTCTTTAAAAAGAAAGGAAACAAGCATTTAAGTTTCTCTCAAAAAACTTTTCTTTTTCATTTTTTAACTAAACAGGATACAGAAAAGCGTAAAATATGCACTCCTACCTATAGTCTTATCAATGAAGAATTAAAATTATTACAAAAATTAAGAAATAATAAGAATAAATATCAATTTATTAAATTGCTTTCCCATATTTTGTTTGATATCCTTATCAGAGAATTTCCTTTTTGCAGTTAGTATTAATAACTTGATTAAATATTATTTAAAATTTAGCACTAGAATGATTAACGAAAGACTAAACACAATTATTTAACTAATCATTTCAAAATATTAATATACATTAAAATTAATAACAAATATAAGAAATGTAAAATTCACAAAGAAAATGATTTTATAAAAGTAGGGTTTTAAGAATTTTAGGAATTATAAAAGAAATTATTTTGATTGTTTCTTTTTATTATGGATCTTCTTCTTAGAGTTGGGATTGTATGTCATTGGGCATCTCTGCTATTATCAGCATTTTGTACTTATAACTCCAAACTCAATGTTTCCTAGTTCCAGTTGCTCGGGTCACCCACTTTATTAATAAAGTCCTATAACCCTTTAATGGAGTCTAGGTGTAACTCTCTAGTATGAATAATTCCTAAAGAAGTTAATCTAGGGAGGGCAAGAGCCTCGCATTCGTAAATGATATGCTTGACCGTTTCCTTTTGCATGACATTTCCTGCAGATAGGGTCTTGCTGACACAGTCCCATTTTATGGAGGTGTTTTCTGAAATAATAGTGCACAGTTATGAAACCTACGATTAAACGTATCTTCTGCCTAGAGCATCTTAGAATTTCAGAGGCAATCCTCACTGATGATCCACAAATGATTCTGGTCAGAGAATCAGTCATGCTAGCGATAGCTTCTTGACTTTCACCAGAAGAATATGGTTTGGAGGTCATTTCTACCTGCTGTGAAGGATTCATTGCTGCCCCTTCACTAGATTGCCTCTGAGTTCTCTTGTCTTTTTCAGCAAGGTCTACAATTACTTCAATAAGCTAATTTAATTAGTCCAACCCATTTCGTATTCAATTTATAGCATAATGACTAGGAAAAACGAATTTACAATGTCATGTCAAATGATAAATGAATGTATGCTCAAATATTTTTTTCTGTTCACACATTTGTATTTCAGAGTATTTTGTATTAAATATAATGTTTTACACGAATACTTTATTTATATGGATTAAAAATGTTTATCCAAAATTGTTAGCGATTCCTGAATTTAATAAAGATATAGCAACGCAAATTTTGTTATCAAAAATGTTGCTTTGAAAATAAATATTTTGTAATCTATAACTTCAATAAATAAATAATAATATTTATCTTAAATCTTAATTAATTTCTTTAGCAAATAATATTTTATTAAAAATCTTACTGGAATGTTTTAGAGTAATAGGAGTTAATACTATCTTAAGTTAAGTCTCATTACTTTTTAAATGTATTATTGCGATACAAAATTGTTTAATAGTTCCTTTGTTCCACATTTTCATCTTTTTTCTTTAGAAACGCATAATTTTAATTCTATTATATTAAATGCAAACTTAGAAGAACATTAAAAGAGAATTGTGAATGAAGAGAAATATTCAAATGAATTTAGTTGCAATAAATATTTGAATGAAAATAAATTAAAAGCAATCTTTGATACTAAAATAATGATTTGAAATTAAATTATACATTTATATATATTTCTTAATTAATAAGCAAACATTAGTTAACTTGTTGATTTGTAAAACAGAAATTCAGTGAATAGGAAACAAATGTACTTTCCTTCAAAGAAGAAATATCGATTTTCTTTCTTTTGTGTGTGAAACTCTCAGAAGAAAATATGTTATTTTCCTCAGATGGTAACAAAAAGCTCTTCGAACAAAGAGAAAGAAATATATACTTGGTTTGAAATATAATATTTACTCTTCATTTGTTATGAATGATACAGAAATATTACAATGTGTTTCATGTCTGTGATTTTAGGAATAAAAAAAGCATTAAGTTCATTAAATAATTTACTAAGAGTTTTGAATTACACTAAATGTTTTGCATAAAAGAACGTAAATTATTTGGCTTATCCCAAATTAATTAAATTCATATAATGGTTGCAATTAGATGATAGCTTTCAATTATCATAAATTTTACTTATGATAATAGTACAACAAAAAGATTTTGCACAAAACATTGCTTTATGCTGAATGATAAGCAAAGGAGTTATTTTATTAATTGTCAAGTGTCAGAAAAGTTAGATTATAACAAATATCCATGTGTGTAATAATATTTTATAAGAACTCATGTAAGAAATGTATTTCATGTAATAACTGTTAAAAATTCAAATGTAAAAAAGATATTTTTTGTAAAAATTTTGTCGAATTGAATAAAAAGTTAAAGCTTACACCGAATTTCAAAGCTTTCTCAAAATATCGAGTTTTAAAAATGTAAAAAAAAAGAAAAACTTAAATATTAAAAAAAAACAATTATATATAAAATTAGTGAATTGAATGAAAGCGTGGCAACAAAACGAATTTCAATTAAAAAGTTCAAACTAAAAAAAAACTATAAACTATAATTAATATATTTATTATAAATATAATAAATAGATTTTTAAATATGTTTATAACTAATATATTTATAAGACAAACTAATGTTAAGAGTTCAAATAAAACTAAAATATTTAAAATTAAAAATTAATAAGAATTTCATTTGTTAGTCCTCTTTTCATAATAAAAGGAATATAAGATCATTTTAATTAATTTTTATCTTGATTACTTTACTAGAATTTAAAAAAATGCTCGTGAATACCATAAGGTATGTGTTTATACCATAAAATGGTATACAAGATGTCATGTAAAACAAAATTTGGTGCATGGTGATAAATTAATCTTAAACTATTTCACATTAATAAGAATGTTGTCAAAATTAAATAAAAAATAATATTTTTAGTAATTCTTCTATTTTAGTGGATCTGTTCGCTTAAATGCATGAAATAATTTTAATTATTTTGTTTTTATTTGGAATTTTATAAACAATTAACAAATAAATGTATTGAAAATTCTATTGACACATATAATGAGATAGAAAAGTACATAAGGAAATATCTGTCAAGCTGCTATCTGAAAGAGTAAATTTAATAACGGAGACATCAAAGTGATTGATACATAAAATAATGGATATTATAAGTTGATATAAGCTATTCTTTTTAAGCTAGTCTCTTCACGCATTTATCTTGAATATTCTCAGTTTATAATAAGAAAAATCATCACAACATATTTTTTTACATAAATAAAAAATGCATTTATAAGTGTTACAGTATTTATTTTCTCATATGTATTTTAAAATATTATTTTTTCTAAGATATAATTAAATATTCAAATATAATTCCTACTTAACTTAAATTGTTAGAAACACATACTTTTTTTTAAATGATTTAACATTTAGAATACCTCCAATTTCTTCGAAAAACCCAATACACTTCTTATATATGGCGTAACTACACTGTTTGAGAACCAAAATGCAAAAACAAGAAATACCAGAGAAATTACAACAAAATTTATTTTAGTTGATAAAACGCTTATGAATATAGAATGATCGAAACTGCAGCTTCGTATGTAAAGCAAATAACTACAAAATTATTAGTTGATGTAACCAACATTATTGGCTATAACCGCTGATATATGGCTTTACTTAAAAACAATGATGATTTGGATGTATTCTTCTATGACAACAGTCCATACGACCTCCGTATGATTTTATATAGTTTATCTGGATTAGCAGTGGGTGAAGTATGTTGCGTGAGATGCTGTGAAATTATAACTCACAAGTTTGTGGAGCTCAACACCATAGGAATGAACAGCAAGGAGATGTAGCTCTGGCTTATAAGATACTGGCAATGCTTAAAATAGGTATCTTTGAGTAAAAAAAATAGTATCTTAGATCATGATTTCGTGTACAAGACAAATAATGTGATGCATAATGCAACAGTCCAGTAATCACTCCTCATGGTTTCAACAAATTAAAATTCAGCTATTGTTATATTGCAGAGAAAAGCTGGGTTCATCAGTAAAGGCAACGTTGTTCCATTCCAATTTTCTTGTTCATCATTTAGTGCACCATAACTGGTATAAACGCTTATTGCTGAGTCAAAGGTACGTCCCAGCAAACACAAGCTGCAAAAATCCGGGCCGCTGCTGGCCAAGCCGGTTTTCTGTTGGCCACGGCAAGCTGCTCATGGTTGTTTGATGGCCCAGCTCCGGCCATTACGGCCACGGATGAGTGCTGGCCAAAATAAACCGGGCCGGTGCTGGATCAAAAGTAGTGGGCCAACAGATTATGGCCATTGTTGGCCCTGAAGCTGTTGGCCAGCAAAATTAAGACAATTAGTTGTAGCGCTATTTTTTATTTTATCGTCAAAGAATATTTTTTCCAAATAACTTTTTTTTGTGATGATAATTATTTTCATTTAATTTCTTAATTTTTAAACCCTTTAAAAACAATTTTTCAGAAAGAAATCTAAGTTTCACATTTATTGTGTATACCGCGTGATAGTATGACGTCAGATTATGCGAAATGCTTGTGTCAGCGTCAGCCATTGATTTGAAATGGCGGAATATTTGATGTGTCTGTGAGCTAAGAGAAATATCAAGGTAAGTACGCATTTATTATTGTTGTTTTTATCAGGATGGAATTGTTATGAATAATGCAAGAATAATATATTTATTTTATGTTGAAATGTTATTTAATTACTTATCAAGAAAACTTCATAAACTGTTGATAACATGACAACAAGAGAAAGACATTGGAAAATGTTTGTCTTGGTATGTTTTAGAATGATTTCATTACTGTGTGAAGAATAGAAAAGTGTATCATGCACAGACGTATATTTTCATTCTATATATTAGTTATATTTAATCAATTAGTGTAATAAATTTTTCAATGCTCAATTTTTTTAAATGAATTCGATTGCTACAAGGCTTAAACGTATTTATTACATTTTTTTTTTTTACGAAGCAAGTTCATGAAATAAATGATAGCATAAAAATATTCTATTTGAAAGCGCTTAGATGTTTATTTTCAATAAATAATTATAGGATCTTGTTGCATTTATGATCAAAAAATTGTGTACGAATTCCATATAAACTTTAATTATTTTATTTTTAAAAGGCTTTCTTATTTACTATTATTTTTAAGTCAATTTTTACTGACCGAAATATTTTGTCATATAGTGATTTGTGGCTTTAAATTTTGTATACTCCTGAAAGATCTGTTTTAAAGAATGAAAATTTTACAATGCATAAACATTACAAAATATTTTATTGCATATATAACATGGTTTTTATGTATAATCCTGTCAACCACATTAAAATCATTGTGGATTTCTTAGCGAAATATTTTTGCATCTAAAACTCGAAAATTGTATAAACTTGAAAATATAGTGCTGAAAATAGAGTAAATTTTAAAATTTCTGTAGGAATCTGACAGATTAATTGCCACAAATTAAAAAAAAACATCTGAAATTCTATGGTTGGAAAATTAATATTAACGCATATGAAAAAATGTTCATATGGAACAACTGTTATTATTTAAATTAGTTGTGTAGCATGTTAACTATTTCCATGTAAAGAATGCTGTCAGATGTAACAGCTTAGTAGCTACTCTTGTGTTTACATACTTTATTATATTTAAAATCATATTTTATGTTTTTATTTATGACTGAAAAATTGAAGTATGAATTAACAATATTTCAAACAATTTGTTTTAATGAAAATATAAGTTAACTAGAATATTTGTTCCTTTATATTTTGGAGAAAGTGATTAACATTTCAAACATTTGATGATACTTTTGACATTTTGATCACTTGATTCTTTTATAGTAATGTAAATGGTTTTACTGTTATAGTAAATAGTCGACCGGATAATGGGTGAATGATATATCTAATCTTATATATATATATACACACACACACATAAACATACAATTAAAACATAATTTTTCTCCTTTACCGATTTACAAAGTCTGATTATGATGACAATATTGTCCTAGATATGTCAGAATTATTTTTATTTATATACTTTTGATTTTTCTCTTTTAGGAATTGAGGTTAAATAAAGAACTTAAACATAATTTTAAACAAAGTAAATTAGTAAGGTATACAAGTAAAATGAATATGATATGAGAAATACTTAAAAAAAAGTTTATCTGTTTTGATTTCAGAGATACTTCTAATTTTAAAATTCACTCTACAATTTCTAAATAATAACAAATAATGTTTAAGATATTGCATTTGTAAACTGCATGTTTATTTAATTGTTTTAATATAGTAAGCATAATTAGGTTAATCTTCTAAACATATATATGTATATATTGCTGAATTTATTAACTGTTTTTAACTGCACAATCTCTTTTGTTGTGAGTTTTATATGAGTATTTTACAGAAAATACAGAGGTTAAAGTCAATTTTGATAGTAGACATTATTTCATGTTTGTTGTTTTTCTTATTGTAATTTATAACATAAAACGAATAAATTTAAAGCCCAGATGTTGGTCAAAATTTATTCAAAACACCCCTTGTTATCAAAGAAGCAAAATTTTGTGATATCCATCTTGAGAATAATTTAATCATATTTTATTAGAAAAAAGAATACAATTTAAATTTAATGTTATTTATCAGTTAAGCATTTAAAATTGATATTTCATTCATTAACATGTTTAATGTGTTGTTTTACAGCTGTGATACATGTTGGATCAGCTGTTTACTGATTGCAAATGATTATGAAATCAAAACTTAGAAAAGTAAATAATAGTGCCAAATTATATACATAAAGGAAATAGTTCAGTCTTCTTTATTTATACATTTTATTCTTTTTTGGGCTTCTTTCAAAACTTGAATTTGTTAATGAAAATTTTTTTATCAATAACATTTGGTATATATTATACTGTAAAGTGACCCTTATATATATTTTCGTGTAACCAATTAATTTTAAGTTTTAAGACATTTTCCTTTTCCTCTGTAACCAACATAGCCCAATTGAGCATATTTTATCTTCTGCATATATAAAGGCAAAAAACCTTTTGTTTAAAATTAACTTTCATTTGGAACTAATAGATATTTTTTATTTCCCCGTTTTTAGATGTGGTCTCCATCAAAGGCTTATGACTTCTTGAGAAAAGCAATAATACCGCAGACCCTTACAACTCTTTAAGTGAATCAGTTTCTTCATTGCCAGTGAGTAATACCAATGCTAAAAGTAAGTATAGGCAATATTTTTTTTAAATAAAGTAACAAATTATTGCTTATATTTATTATTGATGGCTATTTTGCTAATATTTCATTTTATACATTAGCTTTGAAAATAGTGTTTCTAACATCTCCCACTCCAATGTAAAGTGTACCTATTTAAACTATAGTCCAGAATCAATAACTTATTTTCTAATAATATTGGATTAAATATAAATTTAATACCTTGTGTAAAATAAGAATAATAAAGTTATGTAAAACATTTTTACTTCTAAATAATTCATGATTATGATAATTATTTGTAATGTAAATTTACTGGGCAACAACTAGAATGCATGTGTTCAAAATCTGTAAATCTTTTGCATTAATTGACATAATTTTTTCCATTAATCTGTAATCACAGGTGTGTGTGTGTGAAAAAAAAAAAAACTAAATTCCATGTTAATAAGATTTTGCATAGAATATTGTATAAATAATTTGAGATTGTCAATATGTTTTAAAATTCATCAATATTTATTTTAATTACTATGATTTTATAAACTTTACTTATCTGTAATTGTAGTTATGTAAAAAATTAATTTGATAATCATTGATGAGTATTTTATCAACCATTTTTTATTAGTTCAAAATGATTTTTTAAAAGCATGAAATACACAGTGTATGTTATAAATTAATTTACATTCTTTTATTATAACCTTGAAAATATAAAATTCTGTTTAAAACATTACATTGAATTTTTTAAGTAAGATATTTAGAATTTCTATTAAGTCATTCAACTGAAATTGTTTTCATTTAACCCAATTATTTGTCTATTTTTAATCAAAGAATTGTCAGAATTGATGAATGTTGATTTTTCATTTGTTACTTAGTGTTATTTATTATAATGTGTGTGTGTGTATATATATATATATATATATATATATATATATATATATATATATATATATATATATATATATATATATATATATATATATATATATATATATATATATATATATATATATATATATATATATATATATTGAAATATCAATATGATTATAAAGTAAAACTAAACTCTGGCATGACAGATCACATGGGCCAAGGCCTACAGTGCCTATTTTCGTGACCGAGAGCCTGCAAAGCACATGTCCTGATGTGGTGCTCAGCATAACGCAAAACACCCAGTGTTTAGTTCCCAAGCATGTGCTCATTGTAGGACATAATGTTACAAATAACCATTCCTATTTTTTTAAAGAGATAAAACTAAAATTAAGTAAAAGATTCCATCATAAAAGACTTGTATTAGTAATCTTTTTTTTTTTTTTTAAGTTATTAATTCTGAATGAAAATTGAACCTATTATAGGCATTCACAACCTATTCAAGTGCTTGGCTTGTTTTGCTTTGATTGTAAATTTAATTGTAAAATATTGTAAGTTCAAAAATAGTTATGTTAGATTCTCCTTATTCAAATAATTAATACTGTGAAACAATACCTAAATATGTGAAAATAAGTGTTATGCATGAAACTTCACCCGATTTATATAAACATAACTCAATTTTTTTCTGTTTTTTACCTGGGCTGTTATTAACATTCTGCTGTTTCTATTTTTGTAATTAAATTGAATCAGTTTAACAATTCTGTTTTTTTTTATTTTCAGAGTATTACAACAAAGTGAAAATCTTCATAAAAGGAGAAATTTGTTCCAGAGTACTAATTCGAAAGGTGGACCACAAAAATAAAAGAAAAAACTTGTAAATTAAAAATGTTTAAAAAAAAAATTTGCAAAAATTATTTTCAAATGTAAATAAAAATACTTTTTTATTTTCAGTATTATCATAAATAAAAAATGTTAATTCCATTAATATTTAGACATTTCACTTATATATGGCTTTTGTTGTGTTAATTTTTATAAGTAATAAAAAATCTTTATCTGTATCCTTTTGTATCATTTTTCTCAACATCTTGTTGCTTGGAGACATTTCAGTTAATTATGGCTTTTGTTTTGTTAATTTTTATAAGTAATAAAAAGTTTTAATCTTTATACATTTTATCACTTTTCTCAACATCTTGTTGCATGGAGTTAAATGTTTTGGAAAATGAAATTTAATTTATATACAAAGAAAATATATAAGTGTGTGTGCTTTAAAATAATTCTATAAAATTATCATAAAACAACTGGAATTCTTTTATACCTTCAAGTTCAACTTTAGCAATAAATTGACACTTGCATACACAAGAAATTTTTTTTAAATTATAAATGAGATGAAATTCTGTAATAACAAAATATTTCAAAAACAGAATATAAAAGTTATTTAAATAATATTTAGATTATTAAAATAAATCTATAAAATTTAGATAGCATTGTCAAAAAATGATTTAAAATATGAGTTAGTAATTCATATTTTTTTAATCTTTATATAATTAAGAACTAAAAATGCATTGATATTTGACAATTATATGGATAACAATTGTCTTTTAGAATCACAAAAATATATTCAGTATTAATGTGATGGGGATTTCCAATACTTCCATATTAACTTTAAATATATACAATATTAATATAAAAATGAATCAAAATTTATAGAAATAAGTAACCATAACCACCCCTACGTCGGTGAAAGCGGCTATCGTCGGCCAAACGGCAAAGGGCCGACGGATAACCGTATATGGGCACGTACTGGCAATTACATGGGCCACATGCGGCCAATATGGCATTGATGGCCACCCGGCGTTGGGCCAACAGCGGACCGTACTGCCGGCCCAGCAGCAATGACGACGACCACTTTATTGACGGAGCCGACGAGGCCAAATAGCGGCGGGCCGCTGCTGGCCAAGACGGCTGACAGCAGCGGCCCGATGGATGCCCGGCATCTTTGTGTTTGCTGGGGTGAAGCAGTAGACAAACTGCAAACTTCCAATTCAGTTTCAAATTGTGGCAAATTTTACAATGATGTGTAAAAGGCTAAATCGATTTTGATATAGTTTGTGGTGTGGCTGAAATTTCCAAAACTTCCATGCTTACTATAATGTGGTCGCAGCACGCAGTAAAACAACGAGTAGTATGCGATCCCAATTTAGACATTCTTCCATTCCCTCTTTTAACCAGTAATTATAGATAATCATCCCTGTTGCTTGATGTCAACAAATACTACCATTAATTGCTCCAAATTGTAATCCATATTTTCGATAGGCTATTATTCTTCCTCTGTAGAATTAAAAAACTTTCTCAAAAAACACTCGATGTTTTCTACTAGGAACTGCTAAGCAACAGTTGATAATAAAGCAACAAAAAATTCTGACATTTGTTAATTATTTACGTAACATTGCAAAGCCCCGTATCGATGTAAAAACTGCAATTTTAAATATTTGTCAATCACTTTGTCACAAACACATAAAGAAATTTTCACACAGTTAGCTTACTTAATTGAAGGAATCACAGTGTATAAATTGCAGACGTATGAAATTTAAGGAAATAAATTTTTTTAATAATTTGTTAAATACACTGCTGAAAACCGTAAATGTAACACCCGGAAGGAAACATGAAATTTACTACATACATTAGGAGAAGAGCAAATGATTAGAATTTCAGAGCAGACGCACATTACGCGCGCCTATGGTGCCACTTTATAGCGCAATTTAAGGCTTGGAGATTTCAACGATTTCAAGTTCGGCTATTTTCTTTTGCTATATATATATATATATATATATATATATATATATATATATATATATATATATATATATATATATATATATATAAACGATCATTTATATTTTATATAAAACTGCGATCATTGTTTGATCAAAGATTCGAGTTCAACAGACGAAGGATAGTGGACTACCAATATTGTGGATTATTATTCTGGAAAATCGGAAGTCGTGTTGGATGAAATCAAACAAAATGTAGTGCGGATATGTGATCATTGGATGCAGGAGGGTACGACGGTTCGACGTATTCGATCGCATTTATCTCAGTGCACCACTTCACGTGATGACATAAAAATCGTGCACATAATAGTGGTGAATAGCTAAGCCATATCACAAACCATAGCACAGCACACTCAGTCTGTAACGCATCAACCAGTGTCTGCGCTTACCATTCGACACCATTTACAGCAGATTGTTTTGTCAGCAAGACGTATATTGCTTCGTTTACCATTGATGCAGGACCACAGACGTCATCGCCAACAATGGTGCGATGAAAGAAAGATGTGGCAGAATGGAATGCAATTTGTTTTACTGACAAGTCACGCTTATGTCTGCAACAACATGATGTTCTTATTCGAGTATGGAATCACCGTTGAGAGAGCGTACTGAACAGATTTGCATTATGCACAAGGTATTATGGTACGGGGTGTATTGGATATCACTCTTGCACTCCTTAGTACGCATTGCCAGTACTTTAAACAACCAGTGAAGCATCTCCAATGTGTTGGAGTCAATTGTCCTTTTCCTTCAGGGCTTGCCCAAAGGCATATTTCAACAGGAAAATGACACGCATTTTCTAAGGATTCTTCGTCAATCGTCAGATTGAATTGCTTCCCTGGCTGGCTCACTTTCCGGATCTTTCTTAGATAGAAAATATGTGGTCCGTGGTATTCATTAATTGACCCAGATTACATCCCAGCTGCCACACCAGATCAACTTTGGCATCGTATGGAATGTGCTAGATCTACTGTACCTCAAGAACCCATTCAAAGTTTCTTTGAATAAATGCCGAGGCATGTAGTAGGGGTGATATCCAAGAAGGGAGACTACTCTGGCTACTCTTTTTGGCAGGAACCACACTTCACCGCAGTCTATAAATTTAGTCATTTGATACTTGGTTAACATGTTATTTAAAATTAAATTTTGTTGTGATATCTCTTGTCTTTCTTGGTTACAATTTAGGTGGTAAACAGTGTTTTTATAAATTTAGTTTGAATTTATGTCCTTTATTGTTTCATGATAATTTAGAGGTTACAACTTTTATTTATAGTTGCTAAATAATAGATTGTTATAATTTCAAGACACAAAGAAATAAAATCCCATCTCTTGAATTTAATAGCTGAAATTACTAATGTCATGTTGGAATTTTGTCACCATGACTATATTTGCAGTTAAAATTATTTTAAATATGAAATACAAAAATTACAACAGAATTTATCGAGATTTCTTTTAATATATTTTGATATAGTTATGTTTGAATCTAGCCAATAAATTCTAAGAAAGTAAATTTAACACTAACCACGTTATAGATAAAAAGAAAATATATAAAGTTGATTTGTTCAAGCTTTCTCGTGCATTTTAATACAGTTTATTAAAAAGCATATTTTTGAATCGAGAAATCTTTGATTTAAATTTTGTTGTTTCCTCTATTTATTGTAAGATATGATATAAAAGTCATTTTACTTTTTATTACTATAGTCCCTTATTTAAAGATGAAAAGAGTAGATTCGAAAAAGCGTAAATAGCAATTATATTACTTTTAGAATTGACAAAATATTTAAGCACTTAAGGATGAAAATCCTAAAGTAATGAAATGAAGAAAAGTAAATGATATTCATATTTTATTTAAAGAGGCAAGGATATTCCATTTTTATAATAGAAAAGTAATATTTAATTCTCCACAGTTATCATTCAAAATTATGCACTCTCTCTTAATTTAAAATTATGAAAAATGAATTGATTCAGTTAACTGTCTAAGCATTTAAAGTATTATTTTAAACAATGAAACTAATAATTATTTATTAGTTTCATTGTTTAAAATAATACTTTAAATGCTTAGACAGTTAACTGAATCAATACATTTTTCATAATTTTAAATTAATACGTTAAAAAAATATTGCGGAGTGGTTAAGAATTTGGAATACCAAAAGTTTATGTATGAGAAAAAGTGTTAATTACCTTCGGAATTTTATCATAATTTCAGTTATATTATCACGCTCTTAAAATTAGGAAACACTAAAATTCAATCATTTTACAATACAAAAATTTGATAATCATAGTTAATAATTAATATATATGTATGCTACTCTTTCAGTATTTGAATATTAATATACTTATGAATCATGAGAACTTTATAGTCCAAAAAGTAATGCTTTCATCAACCTAACTAACTTCTTCTACTTTTATAAGTTAAAATTTTTCGCAATTTTGCCCAAACAAACAATTCAGTTGCATAAATGCATTTTACATTTTGTTTCAAATTTTTTATTAATTTTGCTTCATGTTTATGCCTACTTAAATTTCTTAACTTACAAATGTGTATTTTTGTAAAAAGCTTCATAACTATGCAAAATACTTTATGCCTCAAAATCCAAAAACCATATACAACGACGATCAGAGTTATCTTAAAATATAAAATTATTCTTCAAGTACTTTTCGCCATCTAGAAAAATAATTTATTCACCAAGTATCTTAATTTTAATATAAATTATCTGAAAGTAAAAGTACATCATTGCAAAAAAATATTACTTGAAACGAGAAAAAATTTTAGTTGTATATTTAAAGATAACGTAAATCTGTATGAGATTATGTGATTTATATTTTCTTTATCAAAATTATTAATATTTTTGCATGTTTCTCATATGTTTACTAGGAAATTAAATGATAATTAATTAAAAAAATTAAATGTATCTTACACAATTTACAATTTAATTTTTATTAATAAATCTAAATTTCAATAAAGGTTTTTCAAAAATATAAGTTTTTTTTATTTACAAGCTTTCTTCAACATCCGTTACAAAAATATTTAGAAATCTATATTTTTAAATTCAGTTGATATCTTATTCTCGATTTCACAATTTTTGCTGTTGTATTCTGAATATACTGAAAGTGCAGAATATTTCAAGATGTTTTTCCATTTCTCAGTTTGTACTCTGTCACTTTCAACGTTAAAAAAAAATTTTTTCTTAGAGCAGTGAAGGAGCAAAATAATATATATAGTGACGAGAAAACGTTTGTTCATTTTACTCACGTCATGCCTTATAAATTGAAATATTTCATTTTATTTATCAAGAAATGTTTTAAAAATATTATTTGTAATTGTAGATATTAATATCTCAGACACTAAATAATAATGGGATTCAAGGATTAATAAGGTATTTTAGGAACACTACTTTTATTTACTTCAAGAAATATCTGTTGATTTAATAAAACAGGAAATATAAAACCGTAGTAAAATATTTATTTAAATAATGAAATATTATATAAATTTTTATTGACTGTTTATTTGAATTTATAAATACTTATCAATAAACCCTTCTTCACAAGCAAAAATTATATGTGTAATTATTTTAAATTTATTTCCAGCTTCACTTTTTGGTCTTAATTTTTTGTATAATCAATGCAAATATTAATAAAGTTCAACATTTAAGCAAAGATTAATTTGAACGCTTGCAAAAAGTTTTAAATCGTCATTCATAAAAAAATATTTCTTATTTATTAAGCTATAAATAATTGAATTTGAAAAAACATACTTGGTAATTATTAAATGTAATCTCATCCTGTAGTTCAAATGATTTATCAAGTGAAATTAACAAATATTTCCTGTTGTATAAATGTGAACAAGTTTCACTGATTTTAATCATTTACATTTACATAAATGAAATCATTCAGATGTTTTACAATTTTATGATAATTTTTTTCTCTGTTCAATGTGTGGGTCGATTATTTAAATAAGGATTATACATCTATCAACATTTAAGATTACATTTGTCCAAATGTATATGATACTCTGATCTAAGAAAGTATGGTTTGAAATTTTGATACGTTATCAAAATGTTTCAGATATATTGTTATGCAGATATGATAATTTATTTCAATTTTTAATTATAAAATTTAAGAAATCTTTAATGCAATCAACTTAGTTTATTTTATTTTATTTCTACAATATAATTTAAGATACTTTTATTTCAAATTTATTAAATTTTTATTTTATATCAGTAAGCAATTAGGAATATGCAATGCTTTTTTATTAGAAGAGGAAAACAATTTTTCAGGAATCAGATACAAGTAATATAACAATAATGAATTATTTATTATCGTTAGTAACTTTTATTTGGAAAAATTTCCAGAAGTTTAAGCTTGCTTTTGTGCATTTATTTTGTTTTTTGGTAAAAATAATGCTTTCCAGCATTCTTAGTAATATAGTAAACTTTAAACTACGAAATAACACCAAAGTTATTATATACTAATTTTTACAACATAAATCCCATAACTTTTCAGAAATTTATGGTATCACATATTTTAATTTTATTCAGATAATTCTGCTATTTAATGAATGACTTAATTTTAAAACGTATAAAAGTCTATTAATGGATTAACAGCATGTATGCGTGAATTATTTGAAAGAGAATAACTTGATGCTCATGTTATATGTTGAATTATGAGAAGCTTTTATATAAAATGTTAAGCAATTGAATAGGAAAAATAATGTTGCGTAGTCAATGTACCATCTTTGACCATAGATTAAGAACCATTGTATGAAATGTAATCTATGAAACTTTTATGCAAAAAACTCATTGAAAATACACACATTATTAATATTAGTTTTCATTGAATAAATTTTAGTGCTAGGTAAAACACACAATTTGGCATACACTCTTCTCTCTCTCATCTTAAGTTAATTAATAAAATACCCAAATACATCTTAAAAACATATCCGCTAAGCTAATTTAATAAATAGAGTAATAGGCAGAAATATGATGATTCGAAAAAATGAAAAATGTTTTTAAATAGTTATATGCATTTATAAATTTATTTAACCAATTTATCAAAAACGCGTAGAAATCTACTATATATGTGACCAATTTCAATGAATATAGATTATAAAAATCATAAAAGTAATAACCTGTTCATGTTAATTTCAATAATGCAAATAAATGTATTGCAATAATTTACTAATAAAATTTTTATTTATTATTATTCATTAGTTTAAAATTTATACAATAAATGGATAATTTTTTCTAAATTTCATGAACAAAAGGAAATTTATTATTTTACCATATACATGGTTCCTTGTGGTTTCAGTGCAGTCTTTTAAGATTCAAAGAGGAAAGGGTTCTAACCATTTATTTTTTTTTAATTTATTAATAATTAAACTTTTATATTAATGATAAAGATGAAAAGTATACCAATCTCAAATTAAATTTTATTCAAAAATTTTTTACTTAAATTTGCTAATTATAATTTTAAAATAATTTTAAAAATTTGCTTAATTTTACTTAAAAGTTAAAATTTGTTTAGAAAAAAGAAAATTCTTAAGAAATTAATTTGATGTATTAGCACAATCAATTACTACAAAACTTATTAAAAAATAAATTAGAATTCTAAAATTTAATGAGATAAATCAATAAAAAAGTTTTAGATATATATAGTTCCTAATTTCAAGATACAATGATAAGACATCGCATTTTTTTCAAAATAAGTATTTATTTTCGGTGAAACTTTTGCACACAATTTTTTTCAATCTTATGAACTATAATGCAAATTAGAGCTTTACTAATTGTTATCCGTGTTAGAAAAATAAAATAAAGATGTAATAAATGGAATTTCTAATGTTTTATCCCTCTTTGTTCCCAATTTCTGCTGCTTTCAAATTAAAATTCCATATTAATCAGTTAAATATATAATACTTTATTTATATTTACCCTACTAAGATACAAATTCTCACATTCAAAACTAAAACTTCAATTGAAGTGAATGTTCACTTTGGGATTTATTTTATAAAAATATGAATGCTTTTATTTCGTCTTACAGTAAAAAATATCGATATTAATATCATTAATTGAAATGTCACACATGGACACACAACGGCACTTTATTTCTTTTAATCTATGTTACAACGATTTTCTGAATAAGTAATTAAATTGATTTTATATGATTCTAACAAAAGAAATTATTTAAAAGTCATTAGGATATCTCATAAAAATTTGTCCTTAGGGATGCCATTTTTAAGAAAATGGATAATACACATTTGTTAATAAGAAAGCTCGAAATATTACAAAACATTTATCTCTAAAGAACATTAAAGGCACAATAATTGTTCCTCCTTCAACAAGGGCTAAATTTATTCTGGTTGATTCCAAATTCGATGATCTGGTACTTACTATTAGGCCATGATAATTCCAAAACTTTAATAGTGATGTTTTTATTGCAATTTCCTATACTATGTGCAAAATTACTGAAGGAAATGATATTTTTAAAGTTTATGAAAAAATTCCTTAAAGACAACCAGGAAATGAAGTTACCAACGAATTAAATTGAAAACTTAGTTTATCTTCCAGAAGGTATATCTCAGTAAAAACAGAATAAAACAATTAACTTCCAAGTGTTTTTTTTAGTTTTAGTTTAATTAGTAATAGTTTTATTTTAATTGTCAATTAATATTTCGATGAGTTTTTGCTTGCTTTCTATATTTGATAATTAAAAGGAATCTAGTAAAACAAAATAGTAACATTTTTCTTCATAGTCAATATTTAAAGCAAATTTTTTAAATAAAAAAAATATTTATTATTCATTGTGACACTGAAAAAATGAATTCAAAACATGTCAGTAGACTTTAAATTAGTTAAAATCAAAAGTAAAAATCTATACATTTTACCCGTTTTTAAAAATTCATTTTAGCTGTCCATTTCATGAAATATATGTTTTATATTTTTTAAAAAGAAGTTCGTTTAGTTTCAATTTAGTAAATTTTATTTAATTACGAAAATATTGAATGTTAGTAAATATTTTCACATGAATACTAAGTAAAAAGTATTTTTTGCATTTTTAATAAAAGGAAAATTTTCGGAAGTATTTAATAAAAGAATCGAAAAACAATTTCTTTTTCATCTTGTTAATATATACACACAAGCTTTCAAATTTAGAAAAAAAGAATATATTGATAATAATGAGTTTTTGTTTGCTTTCTATTTTTGATAATTAAAAGAATATTTAAGTTAGCTTATACAACTTAAGTAAGAAAATGTAATTAACAAAATAGAGAGAGTAAAATTAAATTATATTAAACATTTTAACATTAGTAAATATTTTACAAATTTCCAAACATTTGTTTGACTGTGTTTTATATATATAATTGTGGGATAAGAAAATTTTATAAAGCGATTGATTACACTAATTTTACTTAAGTTTATGAAGATTTCACATTAAAGGAAATGAAGCGTATTCCAAGGGAAATAGAACTTATGTCAATAATAGTGGCTTTCAACATCAATATGTTTTTGAATATGATTTCATACTGATTACCTGCATATTAATGAAGTGTCCTGCTAGACTTCAACTCCCACCACTTGAATCTTATTCTAAAATGTATGAAGGTCATATGATCAAAAAGACTTCAATAACAGAGTACTGGTGTACTTAAGCAAAATTAGGGAATGAACATTAACAGCTAACCATGGAGCATTTTGAAAAATTTTGAATTAATGTGCTCAGAAATCTCCTAGGTTTTTTTAGTGCCTTTTATAGAATCAGAAATGATTTTTTCTTAAGCATTTGTTGATGCGGAATGCAAATATTTTTAATATTAATCAAATTTTCATCAAAAAATGCATTTAAAAAAAAAAAAAAAAGAAAAGAAAAAAAAAAACCTTGAAGACGTTCTCTCAGATACACACCATACACACACACACACACACACACACACACACACACACACACACACACACACACACACACACACACACACACACACACACACACACACACACACACACACACACACACACACACACACACACATATATAAAATATATAAATATATAATATATATATATATATATATATATATATATATATATATATATATATATATATATATATATATATATATATATATATATATATATATATATATATATATATATATATATATATATATATATATATATATATATATATATATATATGTTAGACATGATAGAGAAATGATTACAATTTCTGACCAGGAGAGCA
Source organism: Latrodectus hesperus (assembly GCA_037975125.1). Classification (NCBI taxonomy): domain Eukaryota; kingdom Metazoa; phylum Arthropoda; class Arachnida; order Araneae; family Theridiidae; genus Latrodectus; species Latrodectus hesperus. Next base: position 6,375 of record JAJQOW010001032.1, on the reverse strand, counting down.
TGGGTATACTGAGCAGCTCCCTTTGAACTGCGGATGGATGCGAATAAAAAGACGGCTGTAGAGAGCCGTGTATGGTTATCGGTGGTTATCTGATAGTGCTAAACATTAAATCAGTCGTTATTTAAACCTCTTCGACGAAAGAAATCGAGATTTCAACAACATACAGAGTTTGAATTGGAGAAAATCATCAGCCTTCGTGAAGCTGGATTGTTTTATCATGCAGTAGACTCTCGTGTGTTACGTAACAGCAGCACAGTGATACGTGTCTGGAAGAAGTACGCGGACGAGGGTTGAATAACTTGGAAATCCGGGAGTGGATCCCAAAGTATGATGTCAGCGCGTGGTGATAGGTACCTGGTCCGCATGGTGCTGACTTCCTCTAGACAGCTGAAAGCACAAAGGTGACTAGGAACAGGTGTTTCATTGTGTGCATCATGAATTCGCAGACGTCTGCTGCAGCGTATACTGCTCACAAGTACTCCTGTGTACAGGGTCTCACTTTATGGTAAACTGTCGTGACCTGCGGCTACAATGGTAATATCAGCATAGGGACTGGCATGCTAATTAGCAGCATGCCTTGTTTTCTGATGAATCGCGCTTTAATTTGGGTTACCACGATGGCCAAATTCGTATCAGATGATATGGCAGTGAACGCCAACTTCCGGAATGCATTATCGAAGGCCACAGTGGACGAACAACCGGAGTTCTGCTATGGCGTGCCATAGCATATCATGGACGATCTCAAATCTTGAGTAATCTGAACAGCAACTGGTACATCAGTGAATTTCTTCAGCCTCAAGGTGTTCCCTTCCTTCAAAGCTTGCCAGGCGCTGTGTTTCAACAGGACAATGCCCGCTTTCATATTGTAAAGCTATTCAGTCATTTCTTCCATAGCGGCAGGTACAGCTTCATCCTACATTAGCTACACAAAGTTCTTATTTCGATATCTTGTTATTGTTTGTTTGCTTTGAAAGTTAAATCATTTGTTTGTACTACTTCTACTAAACTGTGTATTAAATTTCATTCAATAATGACAATTCCTATATGGTGTTCCAATATATATATACATATATATATATATATATATATATATATATATATATATATATATATATATATATATATATATATATATATATATATATATATATATATATATATATATATATATATATATATATATATATACATATACATATACATATACATATATATATATATATATATATATATATATATATATATATTTATCCAAATGCAGGCACACTAAGGTGACGGAACATTATGCCACAAAAAGGCTAGAAACTGTTACTCATTTATCGTTAACCAGCGATGGCGATAACGTTACCTGCGCCATACCACGACAAACCCGTTTATAGGGCGGGCTACATTCATACAACATTATAGAAGAAAGGACAGAGAAACACAGAGATGACAGAAAAGGAAAGAAACATCCATGCCCGAACCGGGATTTGAACCCGAGATCAACAGCTCAGGAGTCAGAAACGCTAACCACTTAGCCAATTGTTCGGTATACATATATATATATATATATATATATATATATATATATATATATATATATATATATATATATATATATATATATATATATATATATATATATATATATATATATATATATATATATATATATATATATATATATATCGCTTTTTAACTCGGTAGTATGATAGCATATATGCCTGGAGGATGTACTAAATTTAGATACCAGAGTATCAAAACCGTTGAGGCCCCTTTTACATTAGGTACCATCACATATACATCTTATAGTTCTGAAAGGGTGACAATCTTACCAGGTATTTCAAAACGACTAACAAGGAAAACAAGAAATTACTGTGTTACTCGTTTTGTAAAACATACTATTTTTATTGATTTTTATTATACTACAATGTGTAAAAAATGCATAAATTTGATTAACACTTAAATAAATCCAATATTAAATTATTTCGACACACTATATATTTAGTAAACTAAAATTGAACTCTGGCTTTTTAAACTAAATTCATTATTCAAAGTAAATCCAGCTGTTGAATATTTATTTGTCAAGAATAGTTTAAGAACATCTCATTGCTATATTCATCAAATATATACACACACATATATATATATATATATATATATATATATATATATATATATATATATATATATATATATATATATATATAAATATATATATATATATATATATATATATATATATATATATATATATATATATATATATATATATATATATATATAAATATATATATATATATATATATATATATATATATATATATATATATATATATATATATATATATATATATATATATATATATATATAATAAAATTTATGCTTATTTTCTTTTTTGTATATAATTTAAAGCATTTTGATAAATTTATTTACATTAAAATTTCCATGCGATGACATAGCTATTATATATATAATAAACCAAAAATGTGGATGAATGTTATATATTCCAACTAAAATTTTCAAAAATCAAATTTATCTAAAAAATCATCTTAAAAAACAAGTGTTAAAAAATATTTTAGTATTCTCTTAATATATATATATATATATATATATATATATATATATATATATACAAATATGATATAACATTTATAAATGATGAATGCATTTATAAATAATAAGAAAGTAAAAAAAACTTAATTTTTATTAATATGTTATTAAATGAAAATAAATTAACTCAAATATTGAGTTTCATGATATACTATAATTCAAATAAACTCTTTTCATAATATCTTATAGAAATTTTGACAAGCAGCAGCTTATGCATGAACAAAGAAAGTGGTATCCATAAATAGTTGAAATAAAAAAATTTGATTGATGAATAAAATTGCCTTGTTTAAATTTTAAGACGCGTCAACTATTGAAGCAATTTTTATCAGAAAAGTAAGTTGTCTTTTTTAGTATGCTGAAGCTTTTTTAAATTAGTCACTTTGCATGATTGATAACTCTTCCTTAAAAGACTGTAAAATGACAGATTTAAAAACACTTCACGTCCCAAGTAAAATATTCTCAGAAGGAATTATTTGGAATTGTATATATTTTAAGGCTCTTTTTTAATATGTAAATATATTGATTTATTTCCTGTTGAGAATGTATGGCTTATGTTTTTAAATAAAGTATAACAGTTCAAGGGTGTGCAATTCATGTCATTTATTTTTAATAAGTAATTTTATTTGAGATGATTTCATTTATAGATTGCAAACCCTTTGATTCTAATATAAAAATGCATGACCCGCATGAGTATAAATCATACGATAAAACATGTATTTTAACGAAAAATACAATAAGAATAACTTTAAAGTATCATGAATATATATATATATATATATATATATATATATGTATATATATATATATATATATATATATATATATATATATATATATATATATATATATATATATATATATATATATATATATATATATATATATATATATATTCATGATACTTTAAAGTTATTCTTATTGTATTTTTCGTTAAAATACATGTTTTATCGTATGATTTATACTCATGCATGTCATGCATTTTTATATTAGAATCAAAGGGTTTGCAATCTATAAATTAAATCATATCAAATAAAATTGGCATTTAATATTTTCAATATACTATTCTCCATTTGGCATTTTTCATTGTATTTTGTTTCATTATATTCATTGCATTTTATAAATATACTATTAACTATAATATATATATATATATATATATATATATATATATATATATATATATATATATATATATATATATATATATATATATATATATATATATATATATATATATATATATATATATATATATATATATATATATATATACATATATATATATATATATACATATATATATATATATATATATATATATACATATGTGTGTGTTTGTGTGTATATAAATACCATTAGTATGCATATCAAATGAGACGATTGCTAACAGATGTCGTCATACATATGTATAATATGCATAGAAACATTACGAAACCGCGACGCGTGATTTTTTATAGTTTGATCACGTTTAGTTCACATTTGGACGAGTTTCAGCGTGCATGTTTTTTACTGTGTTGAAAATATCAAATTTTATGCCTTCCAACCACGATTTGCAGACAGCAGTAATATTTTGTTATAGTTGGAAGAAAAATGCTGCCGAATCGCATCAAATGCTTGTAGAAGCATAGCGTTGCAATGCTGTGATCAGTGCACAGTGCCACAGGTGGTTTGAAAAATATCAAAATAGTGATTCCGATGTGCGAAACGAGGAGTGTGGAAGCCTAGCAAAAAATTTGAAACGGCTGAATTGTAAGCATTATTCCATGATGGCCAAACGCCAGAAAATCTTGCAAAACAATTGAATGTTGACCAGAGCACTGTTTCTCGTCGTCTCAAAGCAATGGACAAGGTAATAAAGGTCGATTCATGGGTACCACACAAGTTAATCGACCGTCAGTAGGAAAACCAAAAAATCGTGTGCGAAATGTTGCTTGCCTGGTACAAACGCGAGTCATATCTCCATCGTATTGTGACTGCCGATGAAAAACGGATTTATTTTGAGAGTCCCAAGCGTAATCTATGATATGTTGAACTCGGACATCAGTCCAAATCGACCGTAAGGTCGAATCACTTGGGCCGCAAGACAAAGCTGTATATTTTCTGTGAACAGGAGGGGCCAATCTATTATGAGCTTCTTAAATCCAGCGATATTGGCACAATTATGGCAAAAAAGGCCATAATTGTGCCAATGTGGTCAACACCCCCTGATGAAGCTGTCCATATTGGTACTTTATTCCATTTATATCTATCTATCTTTCTTTGAAATTTCTTTCAAGTATTTTCAATGTATTATTTTCCATTTAATAGTTCAATGTACTATTCTCCATTTGGCATTTTTCATTGTATTTTATAAAATATACTATTAACTATATATATATATATATATATATATATATATATATATATATATATATATATATATATATATATATATATATATATATATATATATATATATATATATATGAAAATTATTAAGCAGCTCATAACATAAAGATATGACCAATTTATAATATGTTAATACTAAATCACAAGCTAATGTTGACACTATAAATATTATTTAGTATCAAATTCAATTCTTATATATTTGATTTATTTAGTCTTTAAAGTTTATACTGTAGTGTAAAATATATGTTACTAATTTGTTATTAACGAACAAAAATAACATATTAATAGCATACTTCAGCAGGGATTTATTTCACTTGATTTTGCATTAAGATTGTAAATGAAGCAATGCTGTCATCTTCTAATATCCTACACAATATCAAGCAAGTTTAATTTAATCATGGTAACGAAATGAACTTAAGTACAAAATATAAGATTTATAATATATATTTTAAGTGTGTGTTTTTAAAAAGTAAAGAATATATTTGAAACATTTTTCATATAAAGTTGAAAACCTTTAATAAATATTTCAAAATATGCTCACATTATTTTTATGTAAGGGAGCATTATTGCTTTGACCTATCATCTGCTATAAATTTTGACTATTGAATATCTTATCCAGATTATATCATTTCACTCGATGCAAATAAGATACGAGTACTATATTCTGAATTTAAACTTAGTATCATTATTATAATGTTTGTGGTTATTACAGTTAGGGTTTAACAAACGTATACCTTAATGCCTTTAATTTTACTTAAATTTGAACCGTAGTATTTTTTTTATGAATATAATTTAAGATTTTATATTTTTGGAAATTGAAAGAGAATATCATCTTGTGAATATTGGATGCTATTTTATTCAGTTTATAAGCGTTTTAATTACGAAAACTAATACAGCAAAGTATGTGCTTTATTGAATTTGCCATTTTAATTTATGCAATAAACTTAATTAAGATAGATTTTATAATGTAAGAAGAATACATAATAAAACATACGTTCACTTTCGTTTTCAAATAAAGAAATATTTTTCCTTTTTATTTTATTTTATGTTTATTTTTAACATAACTTTATAAAATTAAAAGTTATAATCAAAAGGCATGGATAATTCAAATTTACTACCATTTTGAAAGAGTATTTTTGAATAAAAATATATAAATGCATAATTTTGTTGGATGCGTGACATCTAAATTAAAACATACTTAAGATATCGAAAGTAAATCTAAAGGCATGTAAGAAATCATAAAGCCATATATGTGATAAGATTGTTTGTATATTTTGAAGTAAACATCAAAATTCTGTATTTTAAACTAACATTTGAATATAGAAATCACAATGTTTCAAAACTTATTTTCTGAAATCATGTTTGTTTACAACATTAATTACATTTAAAAA